>JAXQQM020083050.1:0-207351 GCA_034641835.2 Pinus albicaulis
AACACATATATATACATGCCGAAGCATACATAAACCCCAATCCATTAACCCTCGATTATAACATAACCGTAGTTCCCTTGACCGGACCTACAAAAAATACCATGGGCCAAAAACCATCGTACCCCAAAACCATGTGCAAAACCATGCACAAAACGATGGACGCAGACTACCCACCGTAAATTAAGCACCAAAAATTTTCACCGGGGCGCTGATCGGACCCCGACAGGGGGGGCTACCGCCCCCCCTGTGAGCCCCCCATTGCGCCCTGTGCAAACAGGGGCTATCGCCCCCCCACACCTGCTTATTCGTGGAAAGAATATAACACATACCCAACATTCTTCCACTTGTTGTTTTCTTTCCACAGGGGGCCACAGGAGAGCTTAGTCATTGGCCCAATTCTTCAACACCCATTGTTTCTCTACACCAAGAGAACTTTTGAGTGCTCACAGACTTTGTCAATGCATCTGCAACATTCTTCAAAGTGTCCACCTTTACCAGAAACACCCTTTTAGCCTCAACCATATTTCTAACAAAGTGATATTAAACATGAATGTGCTTTGTCTTTGAATGATAAGCAGGGTTCTTAGCCAAGAAAATTGCACTTTGGCTATCACAGTCTATCCTTATAGCTTGCTGTACCAACCCCATACTTGAATACAATCTCTGCAACCAAATTGCTTCCTTGCTTGCATGAGTGGCTGCTATGTATTCTGCCTCTATAGTTGAAAGAGCCACTACAGACTGTCTTTTACTCATCCAACTGACTGTGCCTCCAAATAGGCTAAACACATACCCACTTGTAGATCTTCTTTGGTCCAGATCTCCACCCCCGCTCGTATCAAAAAAACCAATGAATGTCCAACATTCTTTCCAATCCCGGGGTTCTTCCTTTGTAGCACAAGCCATAATCACTAGTGCCATGTAAATATTTGAAAACCCGCTTCACTGTCGTCCAATGCTCCTTCCCCGGGTTTGACATAAACCTGCTCAATACTCCCACTGCATGTCCAATGTCTGGTCTAGTACATACCATTACATACATTAGGCTACCCACTACACTTGCATATGGAACACAGGACATATTCTCATCTTCTTCTTGTGTCTTGGGACACTACTCAGCAAACAAATTTACACCTACAGGAATAGGAACATTCATCAGTTTACTATCCCGCATATTGAACCTTTGCAATATAGTCTCGACATACTTCCTCTGGTTTAACCAGAGCTTCCTCTTTGCTCGATCTCTCTTAATTTCCATGCCAAAAATATAATTTGCAAGACCTGCATCCTTCATGTTTAATTTGGAGAATAGTTGGGTCTCAAATCTTGGATAATTTCTTTGTCATTTCCAATCAACAACATATCATCCACATACAAGACCAAACAAATAACACTATGTCACCAATTAATTCTAAAATAAACACAATGATCCTGTCGTGAAGCCAAGTCCCCGTATCAAATTTCTGAACCACATCCTTGGTGACTATTTTAACCTGTGACAGAGACTTCTTCAAAGCATACCAGTTATTTCTTACCCTTCACCATAAAGCCTTCAGGTTTCTTCATGTAGATCTCCTCTTCTAGATCCCCGTGAAGAAATGTTGTCTCACATCCATCTGTTCTATCTCAAAATCAAATGCAGCAGCAACAGATAAAAGTAATCTAATAGAAGTAACTTTGGCAACAGGAGAAAAAATATCACCAAAATCAATTCCCGGCACCTGGGAATAACCTTTGGTTACCAACCGAGCTTTGTATTTCTCCACCTTGCCTTCTACATTCATCTTCTTCTTAAACACCCATTTTTTCCCAATAGGCTTCCTTCCAGCTGGCAACTCCACTAGATCCCTTGCCTCATTTTTGTGCGATGATGCCATTTCATCAACCATGGCCTCCTTCCAGAGTTTTCCATCCTCTGAATCTACTGCCTCCTTGACCGTTCTGGGATCATCATCAGTTATAGTTAAGGAAAAACCTGAACAGAAATTAGATGGAATATACCTTTCTCGTTGCCTTCTTTCTCGAACTGATCTTCTCAAAGCCGGAGTTTGTGGCTCTTCCTCTTTTGAATCTTCTTCTGCTGTAGAGTGTGATTCATACTCCTTTAGCTCAAACTCTATCTTCGTGTTCCTTTTAGGAATTCATGTTTAACAACATCTTTCACCTCTAAACACCACATCTCTGTCGTACACAACCTTCCTTTGTTTCGGGTTCCAAAGCTTATAACCCTTTAAACCATCCTTATACCCAATAAAGATGCACCTTTCAGATTTATTATCCAACTTGGTCCTTTTCTCCTTTAGAACATGTACATATGCATCACTTCCAAATACCTTTAGATGTGAAAGAGAGGGTTTCTTACCAATCCATACCTCATGTGGAGTCTTATCCTCCAACGCTAATGAAGGTGATCTGTTAACCAGGTAACATACAATCTCCACTGCCTCTGCCCAGAATTCTTGTCCTAACCCGGTACCACTGAGCATGCTTCTTGTCTTTTCCATCAGCGTTCTATTCATTCTTTCTACAACTCCATTTTGCTGAGGTGTGTATGGAGTAGTCTTCTGTTGTGCTATACCACACTTCTTATAGAACTCTTCAAATTCCTTCTTGCAGAACTCCCCACCCTTATCTCATTCCCCGCCTTTATCTTCTTTCTTCTCTGGCTCCTGGTTTTCCACCAGAGCCTAAATTCTTTAAAATCACAAAGTTTTGCATTTCTTCCTCAAGAAATATATCCATGTATTCCTTGAGAAGTCATCTATGAATGAAACATAGTACACAGACTTTCCCAGTGTTGGAACTGACACAGGTCCAAACACATCACTGTGCACAAGTTCTAATATTTTGTTCGCCCTCTTAGCACCAGAAGGAAAACTCATCCGATTCTGCTTCCCATATACACAATTTTCACAGAAATAAAAATCCAGAGAACAATTAGACATATCTTCTACCATACCATCTCTATGCAGTATCCGAAGGCCCTTCTCTCCAATATGTCCAAGCCTTTGATGCCATAGCATGGTCTTTTCTCCAGAGACAGCTAGGCTTTCCGTCCCACTTTCAGGAACCACAGAACTATTACACCCTTCAATAACAATACTACCTTGTAGCTTGTATAGAGTTCCAGCCGAACTCCCCTGCAGACACTCAAAGGCTCCCAACCATCTGGCAGCATCTTCGAACACTCGCGACACCGCATCATCCATCTCGTTTACAGAAATCATCGCCACGTGTGAATATGCGTAACACCAGAAGTGTTCTACAATCCTTCCACCTGCGCCTTCAACTTGACCTTTCCACGTCCGATGATTCCGTCCTCCTATCATCCCCTAGGAAGACATCACCACCATCATATTTCTCATACTTCGTAACCACTCCCTATGGGGAGTGAAGTGAAAGGACGCACCCGAGTCAATCAACCATGACTCATGATCTACATGTGTATTTGAAGAAGAAGCCAAATACACATCCCCACCTTCATCGAAGGTGGTTTTTTCCTCTGTAGAAGGAGCATCATCAGATCCCTTTCCTTTCTCAGGAGCTTTAGATCCGCACTCCCTTTTGCAGTGCTCTTACATTCCGCATTTCCAACAAACTTTTGCAAACTTTCCAGGAGATTTAGATCTCCCTCTAGATTTGGATCTCCCACTCGAAACCTTATTCTTGTTTCTGTTTTGGGACCTTCCTCGTACAAATAAGGCATCTCCATTCTGGACCTCCATATTTCTCCGTCTCATTTCCTCCGACAGCAAGGCTGAGACAGTGTCATCAAAATTCAAGGTAGTTGTATTGCTACCTATTGCAATAACCATACTATCCCATGAGTCTGGTAGAGAACACAACAAACTGATGCACTTATCTTCATCTAAGATTTTAATATCAACATATGACAGCTGACTTACCACAGTATTGAAGGCGTTCAAATGCTCTGTCACCGAGTCTCCATCCTTCATCCTTAGGTTATACAACTTTTTCCGCAGGAACAATTTATTCACCAGAGACTTAGATTGGTACAAAGTCCCTAGCTTGTCCCACAAGGTCTTTGCCGTAGCTTCCCCAGATACATTCAACAATACTGAATCTGAGACACACAACTTTATTGTGCTCTTTGCCTTCTGATCCAACTTCTTCCAGTCTTCATCTGACATTGCCGTTGGTTTAGTACCCGGATCTACCGCGATCCACTGATCTTTATCCACCAACAGATCCTCCATCTTGAGCTTCCACAACTCAAAACTCTGACCATTAAATTTCTCGATCTCTATCTTCCCACCGCCATATTCTTTCACCGCAAGAATCGATCCGTAGATCTCCCACGGGGTCTACCAGGGCTTGTGCAAAAAAAACCCTCGGCAAACAAGGCGTCCCCTTGAAGCGAAACAATTTATATTCAAATGTAGGTTTAACCACTGGCAGAAATATCACACGATTCTTATATGAAAGCAACAATAGCAAGAGCATAAAAACATAAAGCAGATAAACACAGAGATTTTCCCCTGGATCCCAAATCGGGACGACCGGCTTGATTTTTCATTATATTCCTTTTAGTGTTACAACACATATATATACATGCCGAAGCATACATAAACCCCAATCCATTAACCCTGGATTAGAACATAACCGTAGTTCCCTTGACCGGATCTACAAAAATACCAGGGGCCGAAAACCATTGAACCCCAAAACCATGTGCAAAACCATGCACAAAACCATGGGCGGATCCGCCTATGAGTGGGTCCGCACAAAAAAAAAATTTTGGCCGGGGCGCTACCCCGGACCCCAACGGTGGGGACTGCTTCGCCCCTCGTGACCCCCCAGCTACGCCCGACACAACATACAGCGCGTGGGGATAATCGTGGAAAGAATATAACACATACCCAACAAGATGAAGGCATGTATGTAATTGAACCAAGGTCCATTGTTTAATGTCAGCCCCTTATAGGGGTGGTTTCATGTAAGTGCCATGCCATAACACATATCACCAAGCCTCTAGACCACATGGCCATATGCATGTGAACCACTATCAGTGGATTGCATATTGTCTAAAGTGATTTAGGGAGCATTCTGTTCTGTCTGAGCATTTATCATTCATGGAGAGAATCTCTCAGCTTGCTTTAGTGCCACATTGTGGCTTTTGAAGTATTAAATATGTAGCAGAAATGATATTTACACAAAATTTAAGGGACGCTAGCAGTAAGGTGTGGCAATTTGGCCTGTTTTTGGATGAAGTCAAGGTAATTTAAGAGGATTGTACATTGTCGAAGAAATTTAGTCTTTGGCTATCCATTTATCATTAATGAAGAACATTTCTTAGCATACTTTAGTGTTGCACTGAAGCTCGTGATATATTAAATATGTAGTGGAAACGGTCCAATAAACTGTTTTTGGATGAAATCAAAAGTATTTCAGAGAATTGCAGATTGTGATACGAATTTGGTGAAACTTAGTCTCAGGCAGAGGAGTTTTCATTAATGAAGAGCATCTCTCAGCTTGCTTTAGTGCCACATTGCGGCTTTTGAAGAGTTAAATATGTAGCAAAAACGATATTTTTACTAATTTGAGCGCTGATAGTAGTAAAGGCGTGGTGATTTCCTCTGTTTTTGGATAAAACTAAGGGGATTTCATGGATTGCATACTGTGGACGGAATTCTATGAAATTTTTCTCTTAGCCTTTATCATCAATGAAGAACTTCTCTTTGCTTGCTTTGGTGGTGCTGCGTTGGGGAATTTAAAGTACTCAATGTTTGCAAAAATGTTCCTTTTATGAAATTTCAACCCCGATAGCAGTAAGTTGTAAATAATTTACTACATTCTAAATGAATCTAATAAGGGAATTTGAGCGGCTTTTTAGTGAAGTTCATGCTTTGGCTAAGCAGAGCACCTACTTCAAGAACTTTATCGTCCATAAGAGATAAACCTGACAATGAACCTTATGGTAAAACCGCCGATTATTTCCTCGGTAGGTTATTTCTGTGCATAAGATAACATACTAGATTATGGGAACATTATATGATTTCTTTGTACGAATTTGTCCATTTGTCCTGTTAATCAGCATATAGGTTCTGGTTTCTTCAGTTTCTTGTTAAATATAAGAGAAAGTATTGTTTAGCATCAAAATGTTGCATGTGATGCCCTGGAGATGTTATGTTCTCAACGTGAGACGTTGTTTGTGAGTACTTGCTTTAACATTCAAGATATTTTCAGGGAAGGTTTGGTTTTTTTTATTTTTACAAATTATTATATTGGTATTTATATCTAATGTGTTTGGCTAAAAATATAAACATGTTATTGCAAAATGGTTTGTAAATTGTGCCAATCCTTACAAACAGATTTGACATCACATTTAAACAAGTAAGAAAGAATTAATAATATCACATTTAACAAACCATAATAATCCAATTTTGTATAATTTTTGAAGTTGCTAAAAATATTGACGGTTTTCATGAAGTTAAACTTCGTACTCCACTTTATAAAACATTTAATGCAAGAGAGTTGGACCTAATATTGATCATAATTAACTCCTTGGATCTGACATCGATCATAATTAATTCCTGACGTGCCTCTGTTTAATGCATTGATAAAAAATATTGGGTTGGGATTCGAATGTTTGTGACGAGCGCTCTGCAAACGTATTTTCCCTAGTACGACTGCATATGGGACGTCAACGAATACATGATGGCTAAGGTTAGTAACAAGAGCGGCGGTTGCCTCATAATTGAATGGCGGGAATTACAAGGCAATGTGCAATAACATCTTAAAATCTTAAACCAATAGAATGCAAGAAAAATATATTAAAAAAATAAATAAAAAAATTATTAAAACTTAACTATAGCCAAACTATACAAAAATTGAAGAGATATGTCTAATCAAAGAGAATTAATGTCACTATCAAGCAAAACTTGATGTGTAGTTACCTGCTAGCGGCGGGTACAATAAAATGCAATACATTGATTATCATTCTAAAATACTATAAAACATATATATATTTTTATAGTTTGATAAGTTAGAACACTTTTATTTGAGTCAACATTCTTAAATTACAACACTTTTATTTGAAAATGTTGATTCAAAGTTTATTATTGTCACCCTTAATCAATGTAAATGGGCCACAGATAAGTCATGTTCCCACTTTGGGCCTTACCTGAATTTGAACAAATAATAAATGAATTGTTGAGAAGTGTTTAAAATCATAACAAGGAGAATGTCCATTCAAAGTTTAGTATTGCTTTTAAAGCTTTTATTATGAGCATGCACGTACCATCTCAAGGGACCATGGGTAGCATTCACTTACCACGTTTTTTTTTTCAACTTTGGTCTTTTATTTAATTTGAACAAATACCAAGGTTGAAATTCTAGTTTATATGATAATATTTTTTGATATATCTTTGATGGGGTGATAATATGGCAACAAATCTAGGGCAGGAGAATTAATGGCGACGATGTCAAATATGGTGATGAGGTTCTCTCATAACTTCATTTTTCCTATTAGCCTTATAATTAGCATGCATGTTTTTTGTATGGGTAAAGGAATAACAACCATCAGTAGAAGAACCAGGCTCTACACTTGGCCTCTCATGGAACATGCATGACATCTCCACGCTTCATGTACTTCAGGTAACCTTCCTAGGTCCTCTCAAATGAATTGCTTGCAGCTAAGACTTGGAGGTTTTATTCGCTATGGGATCATGAGCAAGGTCATTCCTTCAGTTTGCTTCGATATGGCGTGCTCCTCCCATGGAAAATCGGTTGCAGGAAGGGAACTGTTTGACAGGCGGGTAAAGCTCATTTATGAGCTCATCATGCGACAATGCCTTGGGATGGTTGAGCTCTGGTTCAACGTGCAAAATTGGCCCTTATCGTGAAGGGTGTATGGTGCTTGCCTCATTCATCATACTTGTCTCATCATGTCTGCAATGTATTAAATTAAGATTTACGTTGCTCCTAGGGTGGCATAAAGGTGTTCGTTTCGTCGTTGTCGTGGTCATTCATCACCTCGAGGCCCACACTACAAGGAAAAAACCCTCTAGTAGTGTTATAAAATTGGCCAAAATTGTCAAAAAAACATTTTTTACAACATTCGTTTTTCGGTAATGGAGGTTTTGGGAGAGCTTCTAACGGAATTTCAACACAACTAAAAAAATTGGGCGGCCAGAGATTATTATGGGTGTTTTTTTCATCGGTGCGCTATTCAGGTGTCAACGCACCGGTGTATTTTAGAGTAAACATCCCGGTGCGTGTCATCCAGATGGTCGACCCGAGGCAGTCGAAGGTGCATGCACTGGGCCGTAAAGGTCTAAAACCGCACCAGGTGCATTGTAGGTGATACAACGCACCAGGTCGTTCTAATTGGTATTAGGATTTGTGCGATGCCTATAGGTCGTATCAACGCATAGGTTCATAGTATTATAGAAACGCATTGGTGTACAGTAACTGACATGCACCAGTGTTCATTTTATATTTTTTAGAAACATCGACCTATGACAGTGCAATTATTGTGATTTTTTAAAATTCATTATTCATCAAAAGTCGACACATATCTTATAACAATATTCATATCAATTAAATTTTTATTAGTGCATTTGAATGTGATGTTTGGATTAATTTGTTATATCATATCATAATTGTTGTGATTTTTTAAAATTCATTATTCATCAAAAGACGACACATATATTATAACAGTATTCATATCAATTAAAATTTTTATTAGTGCATTTGAATGTGATGTTTGGATTAATTTGTTATATTGTATCATCAGATTTCACATCTCTTCATTATAATATTTAATCATCGATAAATTTAATCAGTGGTGTTACATTGGACAACGACAATGGAGAACGAAATAGAATAAATTAAAACATATATATATATATATATATATATATATATGTATATATATATATATATATATATATATATATATATATATATATATATATATATATATATATATATATATATATATAAGACAGTCTTTGTCATACAAAATGGGACAGGTATTGGTATCCCTTTGTCTTTCAATCGGGACACTATGTCCATTACATTAAACAAATGTCTGATTTCATAGACAAATATTTCAAAAAATACAACACCTTGCTTTGATATCCAAACATAATGATCATCATTCTTCGCTTGAATTGTTGTCACTGCTCGAGCTACTTCCATGACTTGAGTTATTTTGAGGAATGTTTTGTTCATGATGTTGATTGTTTTCTTCTTCTTCACCTTCCATCAACAAACATAAAAATAAATTGTAATGAGTGTATATACATTGGTGAAAATAATGAAAATTGCAATATTAAATAATATACATCAATGTAAATCGAAAATAAATGACGTACCATAGCAAAAATTGAATCATGAACTATACACATTCTTTCAAAACAAAATTTCATGCCATCTTTCAAGATTTCATTTGTTGGCGCAGTTCCATACTTTGTTTCCTACAAGTTTTATACCCCATAACAAATCATATATTTAAAATAAAATAAACAGAGCTAAGTAAAACAAGACGATAAATGCTTACAAATTCCACAATTAATTTCTGATATGCCAACATATACTCACAACCCATATTTAACCCAATGTTAGTCAATTCGTCTTATGGTTCTTCTTTGTATGTTAGCACCTATTTGAAGACATCTAATGATGATTGTTGTAAAACAACTTAAAATATACAAAAATGAAATCTAGTTAACTTGTTATAAGGAAATAACAATCACTCACAAACTTAGATATCAACCATTTTTTTCCTTGTCGTCATGTTTTATGTGTTGAATGGGTTCCATTTTCATTTCTTTTCTGCAAGAAAATACTTGAAAATTGATATTTAATGCTAAATTGTTTATTTATTGTACCTAATGATCGAAAAATTCAATGATTACATATTACATTTGAAGCACGTTGTTGTTGAGATGGCTCCTCCTACGATGCAATTTTGTCCATTTCTTTGAACATCTCCTTGTACACATTTTTGGACATTCTTACTGGCATATTTCTGATATCAACTTGTTTATCTTTTGAGATTTTCACAATCTTCCTGAAAATGTAACATGACAATAAACTATTTAATTTTTATATTGAGATATGAAAATTAAATATAACAAAAGTGATATTTATAAACGATATTTAAAATAATTCTAGAAAAAAATTTAAAGGAATATTACTTTTTCATTCCTTCTTTTTTGTTGTTGCTATTAAAAGTCTGATATGTCTCACTGACCAATTCTCTGGAAACTCTTCTTGTAGTTTAGATAAAATTTGGTTATGGGAATCATTGGATTGATTATTGTATTGTAAGTGGAAATAACATCTATACATTCGTTCCACTAGATCCCTCAAACTTTTGTAAAAGTTTTTCCCCCTTTCGTTCACCTCCAACACCACTCCAAATGAGCTAAGGAGAAATTCATTTTCATTTGCATGTTCTATTTTTTTCTTCTTAGAACAACACTCATTTTATGAGTTGTTGGTCCTTGTAGAACATTAAACATATGTGAATTAATAGATTGTTTGAAACATGTTATCTAATAATTTTAAGTATATTATTAATGAAAATTAAAAAAAAGAAACTCATATTGGATCGATAGTATTTTTTCATTCACCTGATTCATTCTTTTGCAATTTTTTCATCAAGATTTTACGCTCTTCTGGTCCTAGATCAGAAATAATCTTATCGAGCTTCATCATTTTGTGGCTCTGCATGACACACAATAAACAATACATATTAGCTAAACTTACATATAGTTCAAAAATAATATTTTTTGTAAAGAATTTATAAAGAACTTGCCTTTTTTGCTTTTCTTGATGTGCAATAACCATTTTTGTTACTTGATCTCTTGTCAACCATTTCTTTCAATATGAAACTTGTACCATATCATTCATTAATATGTTTTATAAATAAATCATCAACTTTTCAGGTCAAAAAGAAAATATCAACAAACCGGTGTGCTTTTAATGCTGTCCGCACTGACGTCAATGCGTCGTGTTCTTATAAAAGGACTGCCAAAGAAATATAAAACACCGTACGGTGCTCTATGTCAACAAGGAGCATCGGTGCATTATATGTTAACCACTGCACCGATTAACACAGACAAAATAATAAAAATCGTCTAGTGTTAGTTTTTGTAGCATATGGTGTCGTGGAGGGGGCAGTGCGGCCTATTCTTATAAATGCCCCGCGCATACAGGGGACCACCGTACGGTGTTCTCTATCAACAAGGAGACCTGGTGCATTATATGTTAAATGATGCATCAATTAACACATAAAATAAAAAATTGTTTTTGCCAAATAGTACGTGAGCGGTGCGCTATAATGAAATAGCGCATCGATGCCCTATTTTACATATGGCGCATGAATATATATATATATATATATATATATATATATATATATATATATATATATATATATATATATATATATATATATATATATATATATATATATATATATCTGTGTGTGCACATTTTTAATTTTTTTTATCAAACAGTACGTGGGTGGTGTGCTGTGATAAGACAACGCACCAATGCGCTAGGTTACATAGGGCGCACCGATTTAAAAAATCAGTTCTTTTTAAATTCACGCAAGGCCCGACATGGATTGGGATTTGACTATGCAAGTCGTCCCGTGGGTTAGACATCATAGGCCTGTATATATAGCAATACAAACCCTATAAATCTAAAATGAAAAGCCTTAATTCTAAAATCACAGAAACATGAAGAAGCAAGGGCAGAAACAAAAAGAATGAAGGGTTTAGGGTAAAATGGATTTTTTTGGTTTTTTGTTTTGTTTTGTTTTTGTTTGTTTGTTTGTTTTTTTTTTTTTTGAAAATGAACAGTAAATTTAAATTTTTTGCTTATTGCGTAAAAAGTATTACAGAAAATGTAAAAAAAACAATAAAATTTAATCACAATATTGTTTGAAATTCTATGCTACAAGGTTTGAATCACCAGATGTTTGGAATTTTGATTGTCTAAATAGTTTTGTTCGAAAGTAGTTCACTGCTCCACAGTGCTCTCGTGCTCTCTTGCTCCAAGTATGTCTCATGCAAATCTATGGCTGAATTTTTTTGCAAAAATAGTGAAATAATGAAAAGTGTTTAGTATTTAAAGAATTTTTTATGAAATTAGATTTTCGAAAATATTTTGTTGCCCATTTTTCAATTTACCGTTTTTATTTTCACTTTAAAAAAATAAAGTTGTGCTTTTTTTATTTGTGGCTTTTCGTCACCGGTGCGTCAATTAATAACACCGCAACCAGTGCGTCAGTTAATAACATGACAACGGTGCACAGTAGCTAAAACACACTAGTGCGGTTATCTGTACATAAGCATCGATAACAATAAGTCCATTTTTAAGGCACCGAAATTACTTTTAGGTTGTACACTAAAATTTATTGTTGATTTTGCTCAAATGCAGGGATAAAATATCATAATTATATCGAATGGACAATTCTTCAAAATCCAGCTCATTCCATAATATTTCTCAAAGTCCATCGCAAATTTCTCCCTATCTATCTCGAGACGTAATATTTACTTCAGATTTTAATTATATTTTTCATTATTTAATTGAATTTATGCTTTTTATCCATGTCAAACAACTTAATAAAATTTATAATGTATACAAATTTGCAGGTTCATGCAGATTCAGAATTGAGTTTAGATGCACAAAATATTCAAACAACTCCAAAACGTTGAAAGCTCTTATCAGGAGATGGATACCGCAAGGTGCATTTGGTAGATGAAAATGGATAGCCGCTTCATCCTGCCAATTGTAACAATATTGCATCTTCTAGCCACAATCCCGGGATAATGATAGTAATAATAATTGTTTGGTATATTAATGTAATTATTTCAACGTCAAACAAATTAATCGTGCATTGTCAACGTTCTTACTAATTGATATCATATATTTTGTACTAATCATGTTCAAATATTTTTTTTGAAATTGTTAGTATTCTAGTGAGAATGAGTGAACTACCTACCATCTTCCGTTGCACCCCACGACAATGTCAAATTGAGAGAAGGCTGAATTAAGAGAAATAATCAGAGAGGAATGATACCAAGAATGGTTGAATCAACCACCGATTCAATTCCCACTACATCCAGATTCACCAATTGTGAATGACTACAACAATAGTAGTTCTTCACAAGCTGGCAATGGAGGAAATCAAATAGAGGTTGGTATGAATGATTACTTAAGGGATATGACTGCCATGGAGACAATGTTGTTAGATGCATTCCAAAATGATGATCAGCTAGGGGATGATGCTCATATCGCTGACAGCTTTTTCGAAATCCTTAAATTTGCTTCCACCACCCCTCTCTTTAGACCTAGCGGTCAGTCAAAGTCTACCCAATTGGAGAAAATGATGTTACTGTACAACTTGAAAGCAAATTTTGGCTTGTCGAATGCATGTTTCTTGGAAATTTTGAGGTAAGTTACTATAAAGTCCTCCCTTATATAAATTTGAGAAATATAATCACACAATGAACATTACAAATGGTCTATTTTATGAACGTTAATAATTATATCAACATTAATGTACATTTAATATTTCCATGATTACCAACTACAGGTTATTCAAAGATAAGGTTCTTCTGAGTGATAATGTCTTGCTCGATAGCTGCGAAGAGGCAAAGAAATTATTGAAAATGTTGGGTGTTGAGTACATATCATATAATGCATGTCCAAATGATTGTATTCTATATAGAGGAGAAAACGCAGACAAAGAAATATGTCTGAAATGTGGGCATGATAGGTATGATAAATAAAAAAAGAAGGGTAAATCATGTGGTCCTCCTTTTAAGATATTGAGGCACATTATAATCCCAAGGATTCAAAGGCTCTTTCATTGCAAAGAATTAGCTATGTTGCAGGGATGGCATGCCTCACACAGAAGTGAGTTGGGAGTTAGGTGAATCCCAAATGATTCAATAGCCATGAAGCATATAGAGGATACATGGCCCGAAAAATTCAAGGATGAAGTACGAAGTCTACGACTCAGCATAGCCATGGATGGCGTCAACCCATATTCCCTCCAGAACACCAACTATTCTATTTGGCCTGTAGTATTGATCAATAAAATACCCCCCCATGGTTATCCGTGAAGAATAAACATCTTATGTTGGCTCTCATAGTACCTGGTAGAAGACAAGTGAAGAATATGAATGTCTACTTACAATCATTGGTAGATGAATTGAAGGAATTATGGGATGGGATAAATGTATATGATGTATCAAGGCCCATCGCAACAAAAAGGAGTTTTACGTTGTATGGCATGTGTGCTTACATGACACATGATTATCTAGGCTTAGGATTTTTCTATGGTAAATTACATGTTTATTGATTTGTTTATATACATAACAATATTCTTTCACATATTAGTTGTTTAATTTGTTGTAATTGTTATGATCTTCATGATATTCTTTAACCTGCCATGCATATAAATTGTATACAATAATCTCACAGGTCTTGTAACAAAAGGGTATTTTGGATGTAAATGTTGTGAACCTTCTCTGAAAGCTAAATGGTCCAACGACCTACGAAAGCCAGTGTATGACTGCTCTAGGGTATTCCTCCCAGAAGAACACCCTTAAAGAAGAGCAACATCCGCTTTCAATGGTAAATGAGAGAGAACCCAAAGGCCTCTAATAACGACACCAGCTGAATGGCTTAGAGCATATGAGGGAGAGAAGGAGAAGGAGTTCATATAGATGTTTGATTCAAATGGGGGAGCCTATGTTCGATGATCCAGAATTCTTCGACACCTATGTTGAGAAATTGCCCATTGGGATGAAAAGGAAATCTATCTTTTATAACCTCCCATATTGGGAACATCTTAAGATTACCCACTTATTAGATCCCATGCATACATTTAAAAATGTTTCATCTTCTTTATGGAGGCACATATCATCGAAACAAAGTGACACACTGGCTGTTAAGAAATATCTCATTACTTCAAAAACTAAAAAGAAACATTGGCCAAGATGATTAGAAAGTAGAGGATCAAAGGCAGGCGTTGGTCCCTCCAATTCATGGTATTTCAAAGAAGGTGATGTCCCATGGATTTAGAAAAAATATTATCTTTCTTTGGAAAAGGAAGTTATAATGGGTGGGAGGTTGCCATCTTCATACGTGTCTTCACTACAACACTGCTTCACCGTGGATGACCATTTGTTGAGGTGGAAATCGCATGACCATTTGAATCTTCTAAGAATACGTATAATGTCAAAAGCATGATTTTATTATTTTTTATATTAATAAAATTTATCCCATGCAGGGATCATAAAACATAACTAATTTTCTATATTATTGAACATATTTATAACTTTGCAGTGTCATTATCCTTTGTTCATACGTGGGTGTGTGAAACACGAATTACCCCAAGACCTAGGATGTGCCATATCTAAATTATTTGCATTTGTACGTTGGATCACGTCAAAGGAGATTCATGTGGCTAACATTCCACAATGGCATCAAGAGATAGTTGAGATTGTTTGTATGTTTGAGAAGGAACTGCTGACGAGTTTCATGGACTTGTAGGTTCATCTTCTAATCCACTTAGTAGATGAGGTTGAATTAGTTGGGGTGGTTTCTTGTCATTGGATGTTCTTCTTAGAGAGGTACATGAATAAATTGAAAGGTTTTGTTCGATAAAGGGAAAAACCCGAGTGGTCTATGGCAGAGGGGTACATATCGTATGAGTCTTTCTATTATGCCAGTGAGTACATCAAGCATATCGACAATAGACCAGGTGCGGTGATTTGGGACGATGAAAGGGGTGAAGAAAAAAGAGAAGGGGAGCTGCTCCAAACGAATGGAAAAAAGCGCTTGATAAAGAGTAAGCGACTTATATTTTTCAAATTTACACAAAGTAAATATTCATGTTGAACTTCGATATAATGTATATTTTGATCTCTATGTACTATATATTTTCAGTTTGATTTCATCGACAAATGCATAAATTGAAGCAATCAATAAATTCGTTCTTTACATTTCCAAAGTGACATAACCGTGGGTCGCATTGTACGAACAAAAGAGGATGAAATGGGATAGTGACAGGAAAGAATTCAGACGGTTGAATGGTAGAAGTGTGCCTTATCCCAATCATTTAAAAGAAAATATGTCAAAAATATGCCCCAACAGTTGGGTTGCTGACCAAGTCAGAGAGAAATATAATGCAACCGGTCGTTACCCACATGCTGAAGAGGATGCACTAAACATAGGGATTGGGTGCACCAACTCGGTAATAATCTATTTAATATATATGTACATTTGAAACTTAATAATGCACCTTTCAAATGTAATTACGTCTAAATTTCATATTTTAACTGTTGGGTTATTATAAGACACATGACACTATGATTTTTTTACTTTTTTTATAGGTGCATTTGTTCCCATATATGTGGGCATATGGACACCATTTTCACACAGAAAATGCCGATGATGGACACATGACACAATATTGTGGAGTGGAAGTCGAGTTTGATCAATCTAGTCGATCTAGCCACTGTGATCAAAACCTAGTACATGGGACGTTAGGTTACGTTGGAGAGATACAAGATATCATTGAAGTGGATTTCTCTTCTTTCCAATGTGTTATTTTTAGGTGCAAGTGGTGGGACACCTTTGATCGAAATAATGTAAAGGAAGATCGCGATAGCAGATTGATATGTATCAATTCTAGAAAGGTGTGGGATGAAGCTAAGGAACCCTATGTTTTCCCCAAACACTGCAACCAGGTGTTTTTTTACCCAGATGTGTTGGATAGGGATTGGTGGTTCGTATTAAGACATGACCCTAGATCAAAACATATTTTTGAGAACATTAGTGTTATCATGCCAAGCGAGCTGGAAGATAATGAGGGTGATCATGAGAACCGAGAGTGATATGGTACATGTGTTATTTCATCAATATTTATACTTTTTAAGATAGGTTTTCATAAAGAAGAGGACTTAATTACCTTATAACTTATACGACTCTTTTTTCGAAACATTATAATACGTATTTCGAATTAATTGGTAATTTGCATTGTGTTAATGTTAAAATCAATATTCCACTTGATAATTTGCAATTATGTTGATCTCAAAAACAATGATGTACTGTATAAAGTTTTTTTTTTTTGTATGTAAGATCATAATAAAATAATGATAATTCTAAAGTACTTGAATTTATTTTCATTATTTTCTAAACTTTATTATATTACAAAAATTCATATTATTCTAGATTTATTATTTTACAATTATTTACAATTTTACAAATTTAAAATTTTTAATAAAATCATTTCACATTAATACAATTAAAATTTTACAAATATTTTACATAAATTACAATTACAATTAAAATTAGAATTATAATTAGAATTAGAATTAGAATTTCATATACAATTACAATTACAATTTTATAATTTTACATACAATTACAATTACAATTATAGTTTTACAATTACAATCATTTCGTAGTAATGCAATTAAAAAATTTCAAATATTTTACATACAATTAGAATTAGAATTACAATTACACTTTTGCAATTTCACATACAATTATAATTTAAATTAAAATTACAATTTTAGAATTTTATATACGATTACAATTACAATTTTAGAATTTTACATAAAATTTATAATTACAATTACAATTTTACAATTTTACATATATACCATTACAATTACAATTTTATAATTTTACATACAATTACCATTACAATTACAAGTTTACAATTACAATCATTTCACATTAATACAATTAAAATTTTACTAATATTTTACATACAATTAGAATTACAATTTTACAATTTCACATACAATTGCAATTAAAATTACAATTACAATATTTACAATGATCATTTTATAATTTTACATACAATTACAAGCATTTCACATTAATACAATTAAAAATTTACAAATATTTTACATACAATTACAATTAAATTACAATTTTACAATTTCACATACAATTACAATTAAAATTACAATTTTAGGATTTTACATACAATTAGAATTGGAATTAGAATTAGAATTTTACAATTTTACATATATACAATTACAATTAAAATTACAATTACAATCATTTCACAATAAATTAAATATTACAATTACAATTAAAATTTTACAAATATTTTACATACAATTACAATTAAAATTACAATTACAAATACAATTACAATTTGACAATTTTACATATAATTAAAATCAAAATTTCAATTACAATCACGACATAATATTTAATAAATATCATGATTTAATATTAAATTAAATAAACATCACGATCATGATAACCGTCGTACAAAATTCATATTCGACTAAAAGACACATTCAAATTCACTAACATCATCTAATCATCGTGATCATGATCATGTAACAAAACACAATTAGCATTGTATAACATCATCACAACACAAACATCAAATATACATCTCATGTCAAATAACTGTTATCGCATACACATCTATCTGCAAGCTGCACATTAAATGAACATATCTAACACGACCTAACAATATACACATCATGATGATCATCAATATTTAAATTAAGTACAACTGCAACATGAACGTAAAATACATGGACCATGTATATATATATATATATATATATATATATATATATATATATATATATATATATATTGTCAAAAACATACGATTGTAATATAAATGTCAAATATCAGCTGGTGGTACATCATCAATCGTAGTACTAGTTGAGGCCTGTTCAATCAGTGGTGCAGCCTCGACAAGCTCATATATATGTTGATCATCACATGCCTACTAATTTGGTGGTGCCTCATGCTGATCAGGATCAACTGTCGGCTTCTCATGATGACTCGACATGGATGGTCCAATCTGCTCACAATCATGAGTACTGCTGGATGTTGTAGGTTGATGATCATGATGACTCGACGTGGATGGTCCAGCCTGCTCATGATCATGAATGCTGGATTTTGTAGACTCAGAAAGCTGACTCGACGTGGATGGTCCATCCTGCTCATGATCACCACTGCTGGTCAATGCTACACGCTGCTCATCTACGACACGAGGTGAATGATGATCACTCGCCAGATCGTGATCATCAGATGATGTGTCGATGCTCGACTGTTGATGTACTACATCTTGACCATGCCTACGTCGAAGGGCACTCCTCAACCGCGTCACTAAGCTGATAGCTCCTACTACATGCCGCATCAGGGTGAACATGTCGCATGGCATCCCTCTCCACATCTGTACCAACTTAGCACCAGTCTGTATCTCTCTCATAGTGGCGGGCCTAACTCCCCCCTCCACAAGAAGTGCACATATTTGGTTGCCCAACTCCATCTTAAATCTAGTGTTAGGCCTACGCCTCGCAAAAACTGGTACCGACGCAACATGAGGACCAGGTCTATCTGCACCGACCTGATCCTTAGCATCTGCCATCTCCTGATCGTTATTAGGATCTACACCTAGATCATTTGGTGGCGGTGGCATCTCATCATTATCAAATGACCCAATTTCTGCAAAATATATATAAGTACACAACAATAATTAGACAATTTCATTAAGGAGTTTAATAAAAACAAGTTAAAGGACATGTTAGAATAAATTTAAAAAAACAGTAATATTACCTCTATCATCTGGTAGCTCATCATCTGTGAAGAGGATGTTGGCACACCCTCGCCAATCCAAACCAACATATTAACAGGGGGTTAGAACAAAGGGATGCTCATCAACATTGGCTAGCAACTCCAGTGCATCATGCGATATCCTTGCAAAAAACTCTGACTCGCCCCTCTTGGACATCATCTGTCCCCACATCTGCATCCGTACATGCAGCATCAACCTATGAGGCTATTGAAAAAAAATAGGCCTCGTCTCAAGAAACCTCTCAAAAAATAAACAAAATAGCTCTGAAGAAAAAGGGAAGTTCACCCTCCCTTGTGCTTGAGCTCGACATCTATCTAAAGCTGTACAGAACTGCTGCAAAAAAATGGCAAACCACCTCACAAGTCGTGGCGCCTGTAATAAAGAATCAACATAAAATAGAAGCAAACAACTAATGCATTTCTCGTCGATGGTATGGTGTGCAACGGTCAAAATTAGTAGTGAGAGGCACCTCACCTCCTCTCCACCAAATGAAGCAATATGTAATTGACCTCCAGAGACCTGAAAATTTGCAGGAGACAGTATATCACGCTAATGTATCTCTAGGAGTACACCAACTGACTCCCTACTGCATAGCCAACGGGGACCTCTGGGAACGAGGAAAAATCCACCCCTCTCCTCGAAAGGCCAGTAATGAAATATATGTCCTCCTTAGTGGGTGTGTACCATTGGTTAGGACCAACTTGGAAAGCTTGTTGGTCGACATTCCACCTATGGATAAGCTGTTGCAAAAACCCACCATGGCCCTTTATGGATGTATCCTCCTCATAGAACTTGAGGAGGCTTATCTCCCTTAGGAGCCCCTGGGTGGCTGATGTAATAAGGCGAGGGTACATATCTCTCTTCCTCTCTCATGTCTCCCACAGGAGAACCACATTATACTGGTTCGTCTGTTGTTGTTGTTGTTCCCTCTCTTCTCTCCTTTGACGTCGCTGAATGATTGACATATTAAATACATTTTTTATTATTAAATGAGACATGTATTTATGAATATACATATATAATTTTTTTTCAAAAACAAAAACAAAAAAATAGTCGATGCTCCACAAAAAACAGGCATGCACCGGTAACGGTGTGTTTATTTTTTTAGCGCATTGGAAATGGTGCACCTGGAAATTTTCAGCACACCGCCCTCTTGGCATTATTACAAGGTCAGTGGCATGGTGGTATAACATACTGTGCCATTGACTATGTACCAGTGTCGAGAGGGCGGTGCGCTGACTAAACTATATGCCCCAGGGCGTATAGTTTAGGAAGCGCACCGCCCTCCTGACATCACTACATAGTCAACGGTGCGGTTATTTACATGACCGCACCGTTGAATATGTTTAGTTTGGGAGGGCGGTGTGCTGACAAAATACCTGCCTCGGGGCAGATATTTCCATCAACGCACCACATTCCTGCAATTTGACATGGTCAATGGTGCAACCGGGTAACCGACCGCACCTCAATTTTTTTAATTTTAAAAATCATAGTGCGTTGTTTCAGACCGCCCTGGAACTGGTGCAGATACTATTAGCACCGGTCACGGTGTGGCTTGTAAATTTACAGATAGCACCGTGAACCAGTGCGAGCTGAACGGCTCGAGCGCACCGTGCGGGAATATATATATATATATATATATATATATATATATATATATATAAAGGTGAATTTTAAGTTATTTTAGAAAACTAATCCGCTAAAAGTTTTAATTATGGAAAAAAGAAGAAGTAAAAGACCTGTACATTTGGCCGTCGAGGAGGCATATTGGCTGTAGAATTTACAAAACTAATTTTTCCCACTGTTTTGCAAAATTCGAAATGGATATGGTGGGCAATGGACAACAACAATGCATGCAATGGGAGCACCGATGGAAGGGCACCTCACACAAGGTAAATTTGCACCAGTGCTTGAGAGCTCTGGAGCACTGAAAAGTGAAAAATGCAGATTTTTGGTCGTAATTTTATTTATTTATTTAACCCTGTTCTGGTGCGCGAGTTTTATAGGTGCACCGGGCAGTTTCTTACAACCGCACTGGGTTGTTTCAGTTTTGGCGTGGGGTTTTAGGATGTACCGGTGCGAAATATTTATAGAGCACTGGTGCGCTACAATAATGAGACACATTGGGCGAGTTTGTACCAAGCGCATGGTGTCCTGGTGTGCCAATTTTTTTTACGCACCGATGCTTTCTCTAGTGGAACGCACTGATGTGGTTCAGGATGATAAACACACAGGAAAAAAATCTGCAAAAACCTCCACCCAGCAACCTTCTCTAGTAACCTCCGCTACAAATGGATGTCTGGGCTATTTTTATAAGGGGTTCCTCAAAAACATCCGCTAGAGGTCTTTTCCTTGTAGTGTCATGCACCTCCACTCATATGGTGGCTATAGGATATATATGGGTCAGAGCATTTGGAGGTCAGTTTCCGCTCATATACCCTCAACTGATCATATTAGGGTAGCATTTTTTCCTTCCTCATTGTTGGGTTGTACATTTTCATGTGGCCATTTGTAGTCAAAAGTTACTAGATATACAAGTTTGTTTTCTTTCTCTTCTAAAGAGTCAATGTTCTTTGTACTCTTTTTACACAACTCGAGGACTAGTCTATCCTTCCAATTGGTCACAGTCTTACCCTCGATTACTTGTTAATAAAATACAACATAAAATTATTTAATTGAAAAATAAAAAAATAAAAATTCATGCACCAAAACAAGAAATAACCCAAAATTTGTACTGAAACACATAACACCAAATTTATGTGGAAAACCCCATTTTGGGGGAAAAACCACACAGAAAGGGTTTATTATATTTTTATTATCACAATGAAAATCTTTATACATTTCACTCACTTCATTCTTTCTCACCCATACATTTCTGTTTTTACTCACACCCCTATATATACAAATATTTCATTGTAATACCATGGCCCCAATACCATTGGTTGTGAATACCATGGGCACTAAAAAAATTGACTTGATTTGGTATCATGCCTAACAATCTCCCCCTTGAGACCAAATAGAAGCTTGAGTGAATTTTTTGACATTGTTTTCTCTTCACACTACTAACTCTTTCCCAAGATGCATTTTTATCACGTTTGCATTACTCTAACCAAGGTTCTACAAAGTTCTTTCTTATCACTTGGCAAAGTCTTCGCTAACATATCAACTAGATTTTATGTAGTGTGTATTTTCTCCAGTTGTAGTAATCCCTCATTTAACACTTCACAGATCCAATGATATCGAACATCAATGTGCTTTTTCTTAGAATGATATGTTGGGTTTTTTGCTAAATGAATAGCACTTTGACTATCACAATGCAACAAATATTTATCTTGTTTTATTCACAATTCTCCTAAAAATCATTACATCCACAACTTCTCTTTGTAAGCTTTGGTGGTAGCGATGTATTATGCCTTTGTTGTGGAGAGGGCCACTACTTTTTTCAATCTGGACATTGAAGATATTGTTGCTCCTACAAAAGTACATAAATAACCAATGGTGGACTTTCTAGTATCCACATCTTCAGCCATGTTTGCATTTGTGTAACCTTCAAGAGCAATATTGTTTTTACCAAAACATAAAAAAATTTACAGTACCCTTGAGATACCTCAAAATCCACTTTACTGCTTGCCAATGTTGTTTGTTTGCATTTGCAAGAAACTTGCTCACTACTCCCACTGAATATGCAATATCTGGACGAGTACATACCATGGCATACATCAAGATACGAACGGCTGAAGCATAATGGATTTTACTCATATCCTCCTTCTTCTTGTCCTCATAAGGGAAAAAATTAACACTAAGTTTGAAGTTTGATGTTAGGGGTGTACCAAATGGTTTGGCATCCTTCATATTGAACCTGTATAACACATTTTTAATATATTTTTCTTGTGAAAACCACAAATTTCTATTCTTTCTATCATATATAATCCTCATGCCCAATATTTGTTGTGTTGGACCTAAATATTTCATTGCAAATTTATCACTCAAGTCCTTCTTCAACTTATTAATCATGTTTTTATCATGCCCAACAACTAGCATATCATCCACATACAACAATAGTATAATATACCTTTCTTTGTCATACCTCTTGATGTAGACACAATGATCAACCTCTAGTATTTCGAAGCCATGCTCCAACATAAATGAATTATATTTCTTATACCATTGGTGAGGTGCCTATTTCAACCCATAAAGGCTCTTTTTCAATATGCAAACAAGATATTCTTTACCTTTTACCTTGAATCCTTCTAGTCATTCCATATAAATTTCTTCCTTCAATTCTCCATGAAGAAAATTTGTCTTCGCATCTAATTGTTCACATTCCAAGTCTAAAGCAGAAAGAAGACCAAGAATAACTCTTATGGAAGACAATTTAACAACATGTGAAAAAATTTATGTAAAGTCAATACCTTATTTTTGTGAAAATCCCTTCACCTCTAGTGTTTCATTGTATATTTCCTTCTTTTCCTCATCCTCACGTTTAATAGTGTATACCCATTTGTTTTTTAGGGAATTTATTCCTTTTGCAAGCTTCACTAGCTCCCAAGTTTTATTTTTCAACAAAGAGTCAATCTCTTCCACCAATTCTTTCTTCCACTTTTTGCTACTTTCCACTTCACAAGCTTCACGAAAACAATTAGTTCACCTTCATTAGTTAGAAAAATATAATATGAGGGTGGATACTTTTGTGATTGCTTTTGAGGCCTAGTAGACATGCGAACCAACTGTGGTGGTGTGTTTTCCACTCGAATCTCTTGTAATGGTTGTGGAAATTTTTATTCTTCTCGTTTTCCATCCCATCCTTGAGTTTGTTGCTTGAATTCTTCCAATGGCAGGTTATTTTATTATTGTTCTATAAACCTGTCAACAATTTTCTTGACCTTTGTTTCACCTGTAGGTCTTTTATACATATCATATTCATTAAATATTATATTTGTGATTCTATTTTTTTTTTATTAATTGGATCCCATAGACGGTAACCGAAATCACCATATGCATATCCCAGAAAAAATGCACTTCCTTGATTTATCATCTAATTTTCTTCTATGCTCTTTGGGAATATGCATAAATGCTTCACATCCAAAAAAAATTAGGTGAGAATAATTTACCTTTTTACCGATCCAAACTTCTTTAAGAATACCACCATCTAGGACTGTAGAGGGTGAGTGATTGATGAGGTAACAAGTTTTCCTTACTGCTTGATGAAGAGCGAAACCCACTATTAGCAGGTTTGCCTTTCATTTTTCAAAACGAACCTGCAACCTCAAAACTTTCTTATATGCAGATTCCTAAACCGATACTTCGATCCTAGGACCTGTGGGTTATGGTCCCACTCTGCCTCCACTGCGCCATTTTGATAACACATACAATCTACATGTGTTTTGCGAACCATCTCTTTTGAGAACTCCTTGGCAATGTAATGTCATAATACCATGAATCAATCGTTCAACCCCTTTAAACAAATACCAACACTTGAGCTTATGGCTTTGAACCATGAAGTGATTATGTTAAACCTCCATCATAAAACATTATAACCAACGCTAATATCCCTCAGCCCCACATATTCAAATCCTGATTATTTAATGAATAATTATCAAAATGATGGCCATACCTTGGCTTATCACCCTCACAACTTTTATTGTGATCGCCCTTGGATCTCCTTCCCTTAAGATCAGATGCGAATCGCATTTCTTTGTGAACAGGACTGTAACACAAATAAAAAGTGTGAAATAGGTGGTCTCGAGCTTCTGGCGTGGCTCAACGCTATTTGATTGCATTTGTTTTTTTGAAAACCACTTCTATCCCAAAATCGGTGCGAAGCTGGAAGTTTTGTTCCACAAAACCACCATTTTCAAGTCCTGTATTGGACTGCATTTAACTCAGGAATTACATTTCATTGCTGTCTCATCTTCACATACTTGGATTCGCCTTATTCCAGCACACCTTAGCATACTTAACTCACGATTCTGCTTAAGAAACCATGGCTTCGACTCCATGTTAATGTTGTGACTTCAACCGATGTCAATTCAAGAAAAGGGTTTCAATGAAAGACTTAGACAGGCTCAATAAACAGAGTGGACATGGCCTGCGCCCTTCACAAAAGACTAGCTCATCGATCTTTTATTAAACCAATCACACAGGACAATATGTATTCAATTCATGCGCATTCAGTTATCATAGGAATAGAGCAGGAACTCATATACGGTTGAAACATAACCCATAACAAATTCAACATGATGACAATAATTTTCTGGATCGCTATCGATCCTTACAGTGATCGATAGCCGATCATGAAATATATAAATTAATCCTAATTCTAGACCATAAAACTCAACCTCATACTCAGAAAATCGACATAGCATATATCCTAATTATGTACAAATCCGGGTTACATCTAAGGCATTTCAGCCTTAGTCTAGAATCGCATATGACTACATTGCGTTCACTCGCTCTCTGTCCTCACACATTATAGGCTCATTGGTTATATAGAAATTACAAAATATCAGGAATCGTTTGAGATCCCCAATATCTCTCCTGAATCGCTCAGAAAAATCTTAGTCTTCTACTCGCACACATGGCAGATTATTAATGATTAATCAGTTACATAAAATTCAGCATCGGTTTAGAAAAAATTCGCCCCAATTTTGCATGACTGTTCGCATACCCATCTCTTCAGCTCTAGATTCAAACTTGAATTCAAACCTGTTTGGTTGCCCCTGCATCAGACTCCCGAGGCACAAAAATTTATGACCTCCTGGTCATATGTCTTCTCTAGCTGTCAGCAATTCTACCCACGTCATCTGTGGAGCTGCTCCTTGTGATCTTCCTGCAACAGCATGCTTGAACAATTCTCACCCGCATCCTCTGCGGAATTGTACTCTGTGAGCTGCAACAAAACTTCTGCAATAGCAAGTCCTCCTTGCTACCAGATACCTCACCAAGCTTCTCTCCTGAGCTCCGACTTTTGGCATCTCTCTGGTTCACTCCTGTGGAACCATTTGAGCAGTCCTGCTCTAGGTTGTTGCAATCTTCTCACCTTTCTCGGCTGCTACCTTCACAATATAAAAGAAAATCACAAGCTTACAAATCTTTGCAAAAATGTACCTCTTCTTCCTCTGTACGTAAACTTCTTCTCCGTAGGGAATCATTTTCCCGCTCTGATACCACTTGATGAAGAGAGAAACCCAATATTAGCAGGTTCGCCTTTCATTTTTCAAAACGAACCTGCAACCTCAAAACTGTCTTATATGAAAATTCCTAAACCGATACTTCGATCCTGGGACCTGTGGGTTATGGTCCCACTTTGCCTACACTGTGCCATTTTGATGACACATACAATCTACATGTGTTTTGCGAACCATCTCTTTTGAGAACTCCTTGGCAATGTAATGTCATAATACCATGAATCAATCGTTCAACCCCTTTAAACAAATACCAACACTTGAGCTTATGGCTTTG
This sequence comes from Pinus albicaulis, assembly GCA_034641835.2. Lineage (NCBI taxonomy): Eukaryota > Viridiplantae > Streptophyta > Pinopsida > Pinales > Pinaceae > Pinus > Pinus albicaulis. The sequence continues at coordinate 27,077 of JAXQQM020083050.1, forward strand.
AACCGTGAAGTGATTATATTAAACCTCCCTCATAAAACATTATAACCAACGCTTATATCCCTCGGCCCGACATATTCAAATCCTGATTATTTAATGAATAATTATCAAAATGCTGGCCATACCTTGGATTATCACCCTTGCAAATTTTATTACGATTGCCCTTGGATCTCCTTCCCTGAAGATCGGACGCTAATCGCATTTCTTTGCGAACAGGACTGTAACACAAATAAAAAGTGCGAAATAGGTGGTCTCGAGCTTCTGGCGTGGCTCAACGCTATTTGATCGCATTTGTTTTTTTGAAAACCACTTCTATCCCAAAAGCGGTGAGAAGCTGGTAGTTTTGTTCCACAAAACCACCATTGTCAAGTCCGGTATTGGACTATGTTTAACTCAGGAATTACATTGCATTGCTGTCTCATCTTCACGTACCTAGATTCGCCTTATTCCAACACACCTCAGCGTACTTAACTCACGATTCTACTTAAGAAACCATGGCTTCGACTCCATGTTAATTCTGTGACTTCAACCGATGTCAATTCAAGAAAAGGGTTTCATTGAAAGACTTAGACAGGCTCAATAAACAGAGTGGACATGGCCTGGGCCCTTCACAAAAGACTAGCTCATCGATCTTTTATTAAACCAACCACACAGGACAATATGTGTTCAATTCATGCACATTCAATTATCATAGGAATAGAGCAGGAACTCAGATATGGTTGAAACATAACCCATAACAAATTCCACGTGATGACAATAATTTTTTGGATTGCTATCGATCCTTATAGTGATTGATAGCCAATCATGAAATATAGAAATTAATCCTAATTCTAGACCATAAAACTCAACCTCATACTCAGAAAATCGACATAGCATATATCCTAATTATGTACAAATCCGGGTTACATCTAAGGCATTTAAGCCTTAGTCCATAATTGCATATGACTACATTGCGTTCACTCGCTCTCTGTCCTCACACATTATAGGCTCGTTGGTTATATAGAAATTACAAAAGATCAAGAATCGTTTGAGATCTCCAATACCTCTCCTGAATCGCTCAGAAAACTCTTAGTATTCTACTCGCACACATGGCAGATTATTAATGATTAATCAGTTACATAAAATTCATCATCGGTTTAGAAAAAATTCGCCCCAATTTTGCATGTCTGTTCGCATACCCGTCTCTTCAGCTCCAGATTCAAACTTGATTTCAAACCTGTTCGGTTGCCCCTGCATCACTGCTTCTGCCCAGAAATGCTTTTCCAATGCGAAATTTGACAGCATGCTCCTCACCTTCTCCATAATAGTGTGGTTCATCCTTTCTACAATACCATTTTGTTGTGGAGTAGCAGGGAAAGTCTTCTCATTTTTAATGCCAAACTTATTACAATAATTCTTGAATGCATTAGAGCAATACTCCCCACCATTATCTGTTCTCAAGCACTTGAGCAATTTATTAGTCTCCCTTTCAACATCAACATGAAATTTCTAAAATATCTCAAACACCTCACCTTTACTTTTCATATGATATTCCCAAACCTTCTTAGATGCATCATCTATGAATGTAACAAAATACGAGGCTCCTCCTAAATACTTACTATTTTGCGGCCCAAACACATTAGAGTTTATTAATTATAACAAATTTATTTTCTTTTCATGACCACCTCTCATAAAAGAAACCCTTCTTTGCTTACCATAGATACAATGTTCACAAAGATCAAGTTCATATGATTTCAAACCTGGAAGTAAATTTTTACCAACAAGAAATTTTAGCCGCTTTTCACTCATGTGGCCCAAGCACTTATGCCATAACTCCACCAAGTTTTCTTCTTTTGCAACAACAATTTTATCTGATATCTCTGTTGTTTCCATCATTGTATACAAGGTTCATGTCTTGTATCCTTTAGCCAACATCAATGACCCTTTAGTAATTTTACATCCACCTTTCCCAAAGGTTGTGGAGCAACCTTCATCATCCAATCGTCCCATAGAGATCAAACTCATACGCATCTTTGGGACATGCCTAACCTGTTTAAGCAAGATACCTTGCCCATCCTTTGTCTTGATTCAGACACTCCCACTCCAACATTATTACAAAAATGATTATTTCTTAAATGTACTTTACCATGATCAACTTCTTCATATGTAATTTTTTTTTTTAGATGGGGTCAGATGGTGAGATTCTCCAAAGTCAAGTACCCAATCAATGTTACCGCTAGAAATATATAAACAAGCTTCTTCTACTGAAACAGTAGGTAAAACATTACTTTTAGAAGTTACAAAAATAGTCTCACCTTCCTTTGTGTTGCTTGATTGTTTATTTGTGCTGATTGTTTTTTGTTCCCTCTATTCCTTCTTCCAAAACCAACAATCATTTCTCTTATGTCCTTCTCTTCCACAATGAAAACAACTGAGTCTTCCTATTGTTAATTTCGGTCTTCCTCTTGATTTTGAATGCCCCTATCTACCACGTTCAATTTTCCTTTCACAATCATCTAAGACTAGAGCTTCTCCTCCCTAGTTTTCCGCAATTGATTTGCGACACAACTTCTCATTCATTAAAATACTACTAACATCATCAGACTTCAGGGTCCCTATAGGTGTTGAAGTGCTAATAGTTACTATCACATTCTCCCAACTATCTAGCATAAAACACGCTAATAAGATGGCTCTAATCTCATCATCCAATATATTTTTGACAGAGGCAAGATGAATTTTTATTATGTTAAACTAGTTCAAATGCTCTGCCATTGAAGCACCTTCCTTCGTCTTGAGATTGTACAACTTCTTCATCAAGAAGACTTTGTTTGATATTGTGTTCTTCTCATATAAATCATGCAACTTTTTCCACAAGCCTTCTGTTGTCTTTTTTCCAGCGACATTGAAATATACATTATTTTCCAAATACTAACGAATTGTGGCGGTGGTCTTTCTATCCAACTTATTCCATTCTTCATCTATCATTGATGAGGGATTCTACATTACTTCCTCAATTGGAAAATATTGATCCTTTAAAATCGGCGTGTCCTTCATCTTCGCTTTCCATAGGGAAAAATTAGCCCCATTTAATTTCTCCACATCGCTTACTGTCACTATCTTCATGCTCGTAATTCTTCCCAACAATAACCTCACATATACACCAAAAATTAAATAGAACAACCTCGCCCTAATACTAGTTGCTAATAAAAGACAACAAAAAAATTATTTAACCAAAAAAATAAAAAATAAAAATTCATGCACTGAAACAGTAAATAACCCAGAAAATTTACGCAAACACAGAACACCAGAAACCCCATTTTGGGGAAAAACCACAAAGAAAGGGTTTAGTATATTATCACAATGAAAAAATTTATACATTTCACTCGCTTCATTATTTCTCATCCACACATTTCCTTGTTTACTCATGCCCTTATACATACAAATATTTCATTATAATAACATGGGTTCTGAATACCATGGGCACTAACAACTTTGACTTGATTTGGTCTCACGTCTAACACGTCTATCTAGACCTCTAACCCTGTCGGGATTTCATTTAGTTGTCCAGTTCTCGTCTGTGGGGTTTGGTACCCCGACACATTCTCCATTTGGTTCTGAAACTTGTTATGGTCTTTCTCAGTCTTTGGTTTTGAAAGTTGTGTTAATTTTTGTCTGCTTCAGGTTCACAAAAAATTAGGGGCTTTGGGCAACTTGGAAAGTCATTAGTTTAGTTTTGTGACAGGTATCAATTACTCCTCTTACGCTTCCCTACACATTCCTCTTGTTTTATAGTTAAGTTTTCATTTCAAATCCTCGTGGGATTGCACTCTTGGTGGGTTGGTTGTCAATTCGGTGTTTGTTTCTTTCTGTTTGTTGTCATGTGGTTTGTTTGTAGGTACTGTATGGCTCCATGCCAAAGATTTTCCACCCGTTGAGGTGGTTCTCCCAGGGTTTCCTCCTCAAGACATGGACGTCTTTTCGGGTGGGAATCAGTTGTAAATTATATTGATGTTGCCCCTCTTGAGGTCATAAAGGAAAATTTAAATCTGGAAGCTAAGAAATTTAGGGATTGCAAATATTTCTCTAATTCATAAATAGGTGGAAACAATTTCAAATGGGTTCATGATCCAGGAATGTTTCATAGAAGAATAATTTATTTTCTTCATTCCATCACCTAGCATCATCAAATGGAGACGTTGCTCAACATGGTCATCCGTGGCAAGCTATTTGATAACTACAGACTCTTTACTGGCCAAGAGGAGATTAAGATAATATTGCAGGACACCAGGTAGAATCTTGATCATATAGTGGTAATACTAAGTTGTCTGGAATGTTTTGTGGTTTCAGAATTAGACACTGACTCAAATGATCATCAGGAAGAGACAACAGTCATTAACGCTTCGCCTCTCAACACTATTCATTCAAACTCTGATCTACCTATGAACACCACACATGTAAACTCTTCTCCGCATTCGCCAGTCAACATTTTGGAACATTGTGTGGTTTCAGAATCAGACACTGACTCAAGTGATCATTAGGAAGAGGCAGTAGTCATTAATACTTCACCTCTCAACACTATTCATGCAAACTTTGATCTACCTATGAAAACCACACATGGAAACTCTTATCTGCCAACCATAATTGTGGAATGTTTTGTGGTTTTAGAATCAGACACTGACTCAAATGATCATCAAGAAGAGGCAACAATCATTAACACTTCGTCTCTCAAAAGTATTCATGCAAAATCTGATCTACCTATGAACACCACACATGTAAAATATTCTCCGCATTAGCGAGTCATCATTTTGGACTAAAATGTCCACCAAGCAAGTGATTTTAGTTTTTGACGTTGGAAGAAATTTACCTTGTCTAGTGACCCTAGTTTATTTTGCTATTTTTGTAAGAGTTTCCATCTTCTCTCTTATATCATCCTTACTCTGGTTTCTTGTATTCCTACAGACCATAGTCATGTGGATACTATGTAAGGTAGTTACTTTTTGTAAATTTTGTTTATGATAGTTTCCTCTATGGGTATGGTAATACTAGTGGACTCCTAATCTTCAAGGTTAAATGATGAAATGAATAGCTCTCAATATAACATTTTATATGATACTTTTTGCTATTAATACAAATACATAGACGGAATTAATATATATATATATATATATATATATATATATATATATATATATATATATATATATATATATATATATATATATATTTAAAATTATTTGTGTTAACATTTTTTTTTTTTTTTTTAAATTCATGTTATGTTTAAAATGATATGTTAAAATTTATAATTTATTATATATATATTTTTAATTAAATTTAAATTAAGTATGAATAGTTTTTTTTTTTTTTTTTTTTTTTAATAATTAAATGATTGTGTTGAAGTCTTATGTCCTCCCAAAAAAAAATATTTCACGTCAATTTGGTTTATGATTTAACCATAACTTTAAAATCAAAAAATTATTATCATGAGTTATGTTTTTAAAATGTCAATGCAAAATAATATACAAAAATACAAAAATTATAAAGTTATAAAATTCATTTAAAGAGATTAAATATGATATATACAAATCTCAATGCGCAAAAATACAAAGATTTTAAAGTTATAAAAATATAGTTGTTTTTAATGCCATTTCTTGGATTGCGAAATTTTTTGAGGTGAAATCTTGATTTGTGTTATTTAAAATGGTTTTTTTATTGTATATATATGGGTTGAGCAGCGTGAAAAACCTCTAGGACACTTCGATTGTGCAGAGATTTTAGAGAAATTAGACAGGAAAAATCCACCCGAAAACTTCCAAAAAATCACACTAAAGATAACTAGTATAAAATTTATTTCAAAACATTAAAGGTGATACATCCGAGCCTTAATGTTCTTATTTATTATTCATTTTTCATTGTATTGAGAATACTAATTTTCATTTATAACACTCACTAGGGATATATTAGTTGGTTTGAGTGAGGTTTATTGTCATGTGGTTAATTTTGTCTAGAGGCATATTTAAATACTCTAAATAAAAAAACAATGTCAGAATAATAAAAACATAATTCTAAATAAAAAAGTAATGTGTACTATAATAAAAACACAACTCTAAATGAAAACAAATTCCATTATAATAAAAACAGAGTGAATATATATTTGGTTATATTTAATTAAAAGCATTAAAAAATGCTATTAATCTCGCTCTTACCATGCTAGCTCGATTCTTTTTTTCTTTTTCCTTATATATAATACAACCCAAGACGAGATGTGGTACAAATGTTTCATTTTTATTCTCAAGGTCATAAATAAAATATTTGGTGTGCTAACTTGATTTTTTTTTCTTTTAATTTTCTAACTCAATATGAAAGGGAAGTGGTAAAAATATTTGGCTTCAGCTTTCACTCTCAAAGTCATAAATACAATATTTCGATATCTATATTTTATATCAACTCTTCTATTTTTTTATTTTGTAAGCTCGGTAGGACTACATCTTTATCATCATGTCCAAATACATCACCCGGATCCCCAGTAGGGAAGTGAATTGGTGACTTCACAGCAAGGAGTGCCTTAACAATGCATCAGATAGCAATTTATCCAAGACCTCATGGATAATTTACAAATAAGCCATATATATATATATATATATATATATATATATATATATATATATATATATATATATAAAATTAAAAGTAAAATAATTTAGTTTTTGTTTTGGATAAATTTTTTTACTTAATTTTTAATATAAAATTGATATATAAGATATAAAAGTGATATAATAATATTGACATGTATTAATAAAATAATAATATTTTAATATGGACAATATGATTTATAAGTGAAATATGTCAATATGCAGTAAAATATTTCTAAGTCAACTATGATATATCTATATATTATATAAAGCAATTAAAAATTTTAAATTATTATCACTAAAACATTTTAAAACATTTCATTATTTTCATTCTTTTACATTTTAACGAGGTATCTTTTTTTTTTAATTCATTTTGTTTAAAATCTAGCAAAAAAATTATTGGAATTGTAAATTTAAGTTGTGTAACCTACACAATTCAAGTGCTCTAGGGGAGTTTCAAGGCATTGTATCTACTTATGCATTCAAAAATAAAAAATTACACATGGTGTGTGTTTAGAGAGAGAGAGAGAGAGAGAGAGAGAGAGTTATAAGTGTGTGTTCATATAAAAAAATTACACATGATGTGTGTTTAGAGAGAGAGAGAGAGTTATAAGTGTGTGTTCATATAAAAAAAATTACACATGGTGTGTGTTTAGAGAGAGAGAGAGTTATAAGTGTGTGTTCATATAAAAAAAATTACACATGGTGTGTGTTTATATATATATATAGAGAGAGAGAGATTAAATCTGGGTGCAATTTTTTTTTCAAGTTAAGTTTGCACATGAAGAGATTTTATCACTATAAACTCTTGGTAAAGTCATACTTAAGATAGATCTATAATTATATTTACATTTATTTATAAAAGAGAAAAGAAACTTGCTATATACATTTAACATTTATATGTACATAAAAATAATAAATATGATATTATATAAAATAATGGTTATAAGGTAAATAAAAATAAATTGTGTTTGCTAAAAAGATTGATATATATTTAATAAAACTATTATATAAAAAAATAAAAAATAAAATATCAAATTTATAAATGATAATAATAATAATATTTTATAATAAGATGAAATAATAGTTTGTTTAGTGAATATAATTTTTATATTTTTTATGAATATTTATTAATTTAAATGAAAAAATAGTTCGTTTAGTGAATATAATTTTTATATTCAATTCACTGGTATTGTTTTTATGAATATTTATTAATTTAAATATTTTATTGTTTTTAATATATGTATTAATTTAAAATATAAAAATAGAAAAATATTTTTAAATTTTGATTTTTCAAAAATTTGTATTATTAAAATTTCAAAATTATAACTTTAAAAATGTTTCATAAACGTTGTTATTTTAAAATGACCATCTCGGGGTCGGGATCATAAAACGACCTTTGGCCTTATTCATGAAGCGACCCAGGCTTATCAGACTAGTACTCAACCTCAAATTCACCAGCTCATATCTAGGGGGAAGCGAAACTGAATCAACGGGTATCTCATGAAAATGACAGGAATGGAACGAACTTGTGCCAGACCTTGGTCATACCAAAGGTCGGTCCTATCAATATAAACATATTGTCTACCTCTATTGGATATTGAAAAATATTGTGTCAAGAGCCCTGACAACTCCCGCAGCTGACCCGCCCAAGACCGATCTTGGACTTCAAGAAATACATAAGGAATTCCTACTTATTCAACTCCAGATTCAGTAGTATAATGCCCACGTCATCCATATAGAAAATCATATTTCGTGTCTCCCTCATACGGAATTACCTGGATTAAGCGCGAAATATCCAATTCCTATCGACTCTTTTGATGCTTAATAGTATGTCATGCATAGTTTGATTTTCGATTTTTGTTCTGTATAGATGCAGGATTTGCAAAATTTGATACTATGTCATAGATATTTAGATATTAGGAGACTTAAGGATACTCAGACATATATATAGCTATGCTAGACAATCTTAAATTGTTTTTCTTTTGGATGACTTATAATGCGGTAAGGTGGCCAACATATCTAATTTCCCAATGGGAAAATTGAGGCCACATCACCACCTGATCATGCATGTAATTTTCTCCTTTTTTATGAATGAATGAAGAAGGTTCTGCCAAGCTTACAAAAAAAAGGATATGAAGATATTAATAATAATTAAGATTAATTTTTAAAATATTTAATCAATTTAAGTAAATTATATATATGTGTGTGTGTGTGTGTGTGTGTATATATATATATATATATTAAAGTGGGTAGTTTCTATTATGCACACTGAGTTACAAAAACATGGAATAAAGTGATACAAAGGTTTGCTTGACTCAGGAAATCAAAGCCTTTGTATAAGTTGGCCAGAAGTGCATAACCAATGGGCTATAATATCATCAGGTAGATTCCCGTAACTAGGACTTCATTCAAAACTAAATATTGTTCTCTAGTTAATTCTGGGATAGAAACTATAACGAAAAACCAAACATACTGATAACCAAAATTGGCTTGGACAAATGCTTGACAGAAATATCCATCTAGTGACTAGAGGAGGTGGAAAGTTCTATTGCACCTGAGATTCCTGGTGATTCTTTTTGGGCTGACCAAACCTTTATTTCTATGATTTTGTGCAGGATTTCCCGTCATATATAACATGTTATAAGATGGAGGTGACAACACGTAGCCTACCACAATGCCATGCACTCCATCACTTACCACATAAAATAAAATAAAATTATATATATCCACACACACACACACACACATATACTTTTTAATTCAACAAACCCAAAAACAATAACAGCAACTACTATATTTTCAAAGTAATACTCATCTTAATATTTAAAACAAGATGAGTTGCAAAGCAGCAAGTCCTTGCCCCTGCTAATGAGATTATGCCAAATTTAGAAGCCGAGAAGCCTAGTTTTATTCATGTACTTAAAATGTAAGTAAAAGAAGGTAATTAGTAGTCTACAAAAGGCAGATTGTAAACTTTAAGAAGGTGTAATTGTTAAACAGGCAGACTGTAAACTTTAATAAGGTATAATTGTTAAACACACAAGACCGATTAGCTTTACTTGACACAGGTCGCATACAACATCTTAAACGAATCAACCACTATATATTGTATCATTCTATGAGTCGAGATCTAGGGCTTGAGAAACCAGTTTTGACATAATTTTTTTTGTTTTTTTGAAGCTGGCGAGGCGCATAGCACAAAATTACAGCTATAGCTCCCCCTATGTTTATGAATATTGTTAAACAAATGTTGGTCAAGGACTAAACAATTAGCTAATATGTGGTTTCCTTTTCCGTGTAAATAATACAAGAGTGTCTGTTGAACCTCAAAACTATTCCTAATTTGACATCCTTTCCCACCATTTATTCTTCCTTTTTCACAAATCCATAAACTCAATAAGTGATAATTGACATATTTTACATTTCAGAAGGAATTTAGATGATCTCTACTTTATATTATAATGTTTCTTATTATTTAGATGAATTTCTGTAATTAGCTACAAAATTCGTGCAATTCTGTAGCTAACCTTTGTTTTGCATCCACTGTTATTGTTCGAAAGGTTTTGAGAAGAAAATGAAGAAGCGAATCATATGGGTAGCTTTGAAATGGTCCACATATGGATCATATCCTACTTACATGTTTGAATTCGAGAAGGAATCATGCCTACACTCGCAGTCAAAGCTCAGTCATGAGAAGGAACAAGATCAACGGACGAAGACTCTTGATTTTATCTTACGTAGCAAATCAAGAGAAATCCATGAAGACTTTGCTTCTAAATAGAATTCTAATCTTAGTTTTATTTTTCTATTCATAGGCAGAATTGTTTCAGACAGTTAATTCAAAAACCTGTATAAATACCAGTCTGTTGAAACAGGGAAGAAGATTAATTTTGGTGATAATATTGTGTTACACTTTCAAACTCTATTTTTTCTAATAAAGAAAACTAATTCCAAATCAATGATGTGCAGATAGTCTAAGTATATTTCACACTCATTCTGTTGCAGAAGCCCCCTACTCGAAAAGGAGATTTTTATAGTTATTTTGTAGTTTAGTTTACTGCTAATTTGATAGTTTAATTTCTTGTTGATTCATAGTTAATTTCTCATCAATTCATAGTTTAAATTTCTCGTTATTTCATAGTTAGATTCTCGTCGATTCATAGTTTAATTGCTCATTGTTTTGTAGTTTAATTTCATGTCAATTAATTTTTAAATATTTTCTGAATTAGTTGTTTACATTTACAGTTAATTGTTAGATCTTATGCTTGCCTAAATCATCTCATGAATGTGACTCTGTCATCTTCCAGTTGAATAGATTCATGCATTTGGTTATACAACAACCATAGGCTTTGAGATTAAACATGTTTTTGCGCAATAAAAACTCTTTTGCGCAATTTGATTTCAATCAACATAGTAATTTAATTTGTTAGCAATAGATTTTATGCTTTTGTTTCATGGAATTTAGAATAGAATTAGATTAAATTTATCTTTCAATCATTCTTAGATTTAAAACTAGGACATAGTTAGATTAGAATTGTATTTTGATGCTCTATTTTTATAGAATTAATGATTTCAATGGATAAGGTAGAATATGGTTTCATTTTGTCATGTTGATAGATAGAACATCATTTGTAGATCAATAGAATTCAATAATATTTAGTACAGTGTTTTGTTCAAATGAATAATCAATTTAATTAGATATTTTCCATAGATGTTTTGCCAGCCTAAAATAGTCTAACATATCTCAGATTTTAACCATTCAAAGTTTGATTTATTTTTATGCAAAATAGATTAGTTAATTAACATTTCCTTTTCTTCCTGCTTTTAGATTTTATATTCCATTCATTTCATTAAGAGTAATTTGTAAACCAATTCTTTTTCTTAGAATAAAAATAACATTTCATTTTCTTCCTTCTTTAAGATTAAATTTTCATCATTAAATTTCATTTAGATTCAGTTGTTCCCTAGCATTTAAATATTTCATTTAGAAACTTAGATTTCATTCCTTAGATCAATTTCGGTTCTTAGCTTTAGGCATAAAATACAAACCCCCCCAAAACAATATATAACATACACAACAAAGTAAGAAAGAAGGTCATTTAAGCATATATAGTGCACTACACTTCATCATATTACTAACCTTGGTCGATAATTTATGATAGAAATTTAAGACATTGAATTGACTAAACATTTTGGCGTCGTTGTCTAGGAAGTGTAATTAGGAAGCTTTATTTCTTACATCTAAAAAAAAATGATGTGCGTAGAGAAAGAGATACTAGGCATAGATTTATAGCTAGAGGTAGAAGTTTGATTCCGTCAACACCACTCACTCCACTAAGACCACGAAGTGCCACACCACCATCTCAAACTCATATTCCATTTTTCACTACAAGACATAGACTCCCTGAAGTCTTAAGCTCATAAATCCAACCAGGAGATTCTCCAACTTCATCTACTGAGGCAGTCTTAGAAGAGGAAGATCCTAGATCTCCAATAGAAGGAGTAACCTTTTTCACCTCTATAGGAGAATATATTCTAGCTCAAGATTTAGAAATCCCTAGTGAGGAAGAAGAAGAAACTTTCTTTAATATCCCATTGATAAAAGAACCAGAGGAAGAACAAATAACTCTACAGTTAGAACCCTACATTAGCTCTGAGGAATATACAATGGCAAGAGAGGGAGAAGGAGAAGGAGAAGCTGTGAATGGAGATTCCTTAAGAATAGGAGGACAAAGAAGAGGTGGAGGACGAGGTGGAGGAAAAGGTGGAGGAAGAGGTAGAGGAAGATGCGACCTTAACTCTGTTGGACTTCCTATAGTTGATGAGGATACAAATTCCACAATGAAAAATATTTCACCTTCCATCCTTCCCAATTTCCATGGATTAAGGAGTGAATATCCTGAAACATTTTTATTTGAATTTGAGGTTTTATGTAGATCCTATGACTACTTACAAGACTCTAAAAAATTAAAGCTATTTCTTGCAACACTCAAGGGTGTAGCTTTAAAATGGTTCAAGGGTTTGATAACACAATCTATTAGGACATGGGATGAGATGAAAAGTGTGTTTTTACAAATATATTTGGATTATTGCAGACCTATTAATAGGAAGGATGAAGTATTCAAAATAATTCAAAAAGAGGATGAAAACTTAGAAGACTTAATTGAGAGATTCAATTACAAGATAAAAAGAGCTAAATTGGAAAGCTTAGATGAAGATACTTTAAAATCTCTCTTGTTGAAATCCATTAAAGATGAATGGATAGATATTCTTAACATGATGGGAAAGGGATACATCTATCAACTACCATTAACTGAAATTTCTAAATTATGCATTCATCTCTCGAGAGGAAAATAAAAAAAATGGGAAAAATACAAGAGATCCTATTCTCTCTAGGGTGAATAAATCTGCAACTAGAACAAGAAGTAGGGCAGAAATTGGAAATATGCTTGATGAATTTAAAAATGTATCTTAGGGATTCTTAGTAAACAAATAGACACCCTAAAGTTACAAAACAAGAAGAAAGCTGAAACTGATGCCTTAACTATTTTCTGTCCTAAATGTAGAAAGAAACACACTTTAAGAGAATGTCCTCTTGATGTAAAAGTCATAGAGACCTGTGTTATTTTTGCAGAAAACCATGAAACAAAAATATGTCCCTCTATACCAGGTCTTAAGGCTGTTTTCCAAGAAGAAGTAGCTCCATCCCCAATAGAACCTCTTTGTTTTGTCTCTAGAAGACCATGGCAGGGGCCACAAACTCAAGGTTTTAATAATCAAATGTATAATCAGCCCCCACAAAATAATTGAAATTCATCATGGTAGCAACCCTGTCCCAACCTCAACCTTGGACACAAAGGTGAAAAATCCTCATGGAAAATACTCTCTGTATCACCAGTATCCACAATCCTATCCAAACTATCCTCCCCAACATTTTCCACAACAAAATCAACAATCCCAATTTCAAAATCATAACCCACAACTTTCATTACCATTTACACAAGGACCAAATCAACTACCTACCCGACCATTACCAAACCCAAATAATAAAAATGCTCAAACTGCTTATAACATAGAAGGACAAAATTTTCCATCTTATATGATTACTCCACTAGATCTTAACATTGTCCAACTTAGATCTGGTAGGATATTAGAAAGGAAAAAGCCTTATGTTTCTATTCAAGAAAAAGATGATCTTAATGAAGAAATTTCTCTACAGCAAAATAAAAATTCTGGAGATTGGACATCCCTTCCACATAATCAAAATTCTGAAAACCAAAAACAAGAAAATCCAATAAACTCAACTCCTGTCACAGAGAAACCTTCAATATCTATTTCTAACCCTCATTTTCCTAAAAGATTATAAATCGATAGAGGGATAGAAAAACAAATTTTGTTGCCTAACTATGACTTTCTAGATGAATTAAAAAATGTCTGTATCAAAATCCCTTTGTTACATGCCATTAAAGATATTTCTATCCTAGCTAAAACAATAAGAGAGTTGAGCATAAAAAAATAGGAAGAAAAACAAAAGAAATAAAAAGGATTCAGTTAGTAGGAAAAATTGGTGACATTATGATGGGAAAAATAACCATACAAAAATATTTAGACCCAGGAAGTCCAGTTGTAAAAACACATATCAATGGTATTGAGATTTCAAATACATTGATTGACTTAGGAGCAACCATAAACATCATGAACAAACAAACCATGGAACAACTTAGGCTTCCAAACCTTCACTATACACCAACATTACTGCAGTTAGCAGACATATCAATAATCAAGGCAGATGGTGTATTAGAAGACATATATGTGTCCTTAGACTCTTGGGAATATCCAGTTGACTTCATGATCTTAACTGCCAAGAACAACCTAGGGGGACATCCATTAATTTTAGGATACCTTGGTTAGCTACAACTGATGCTTTCATTAGTTTTAGATCCGGTGATATGTTTATTTCTGATGGTAATTCAATAAAGAAATTCACTCTATATCCTCTAGCAAAAACAATCACGAAAATAGAAAATGAAGAATGGATGGATGATGAAAATGATATACAACCTCTCTTTACCATTTCTCATATTATTGAAGAAAGTCAAATTTTAAATTCAATAGAAAATTTTGAAACATCTTCACAATGTGAAGATGAGCATAATTTTCAAGAACAATGCAATATTGAATAATTGTCATCCAGAAAGATGTCTTTATATTCTATGGAAGAATTTGGTAATTCTGTAGTTGAAATATTTCCAGGAAAATCCTTAAACATAAACAAAAATTTGGATAAATTCCAACAAGAAGAGTTAATCAAAACATTGCAAAGACATTCTTCTGCATATTGCATGGGAGTACGCTAACATGAAGGGAATTAATCCTAAGACTTGCATACATCATATCTACATTGAGGAAAACTCTAGGCCTATCAGAGAACCTCAAAGAAGGATGAATTCAAATCTTAGAGAGATTGTGAAAGAAGAATTTCAAAAATTGTTGGATGTAAACTTCATTTAT
The DNA here is from genome assembly GCA_034641835.2 of Pinus albicaulis. Classification (NCBI taxonomy): domain Eukaryota; kingdom Viridiplantae; phylum Streptophyta; class Pinopsida; order Pinales; family Pinaceae; genus Pinus; species Pinus albicaulis. The sequence continues at coordinate 42,196 of JAXQQM020083050.1, forward strand.
CCAATTTCAGACAGTCAGCGGGTTTCTCCCTAGGCAATTGTACCTAAAAATAATGGTAAATGGAGGGTATGCATTGATTATCGAGAATTGAATAAGGCTACTCTAAAATATCATTTCCCATTGCCTTTCATAGATCAAGTATTGGATACATTAGCAGGTAAGAAGTATTTCTCATTCTTGGATGGTTTTAGTGGTTACAATCAAACTCAAGTAGCACTTGAAGTCCAAGAAAAAACTACATTCCCCTGTCCATGGGGAACCTATGCTTACCGAGTACTTCCTTTTGCATTGTGCAATGCACCAACAACATTCCATAGGGAAGTATTAGGATTTTTCTCTGATCTAATACATGATTGTGTGGAAGTGTATATGGATGATTTCACAGTTTATGGAAATTCTTTTGAAGAGGCCCTTTGAAATTTGGAAAATGTTCTTAAAATATGTAAAGAAGCAAATATTTCACTAAGTCATGAAAAGTGCTTTATGATGTTTACTTAAGGAATTGTTTTAGGACAACACATTTCAAGGGATGGAATTAAAGTAGACTCATCCAAAGTTGAAGTCATCTCCAAATTATCAATTCCAAATTGTCAAAAGGATGTTAGAAGTTTTCTAGGTTTTACAGGGTACTATAGAAGATTTATAGCAAAATTCACGAAAATTGCATCCCCACTCTTCAATTTTCTTACCAAAGATTGTGAATTTAGTTGGAATCTTGATTGCCAATTGGAATTTGAAACTTTAAAGGAAAAAATATCTGAAGCACCCATTTTAAGAGGACTAAATTGGAAAATACCTTTTCATATTTCAACAGATGCTTTAGGTACAACTCTGGGAGTTGTATTAGGACAAAAAGATTTGATTCCCTATGCCATCTAGTATACAAGTAAAAATTTGATTCTTGCTGAGTTAAATTACACTGCAACTAAAAAGAGTTTCTAGTTGTTGTCCATGCTATTAACAAGTTAAACACTACATTACCGGCTATGAAACCTTTATTCACACAGATCATTATGCAATTAGGTATTTAATGAATAAATATATCACTAATGGCATAATCAGAAGATGGTTATTACTCCTGCAAGAATTTAACATCACCATTCTAGACCGACCTGGAAAACAAAACACATTTGCTAATTTCTTGTCTAGAATTCAAAACAACAATAATGATACTCCAGTAGAGGATAATTTTCCCGATGAATATTTCTTTGTAATATCTACTAAATATCCATGGTTTGCATTCATTGCTAACTATTTAGCTATAGGAAAATTGCCAACATACTTGTTTTCTAGAGAAAAGAGAAAAATAATTCAAACAAGTGAATTATACTCATGGTTTAATGATGAATTGTATGAAACGGGTCCAAATCTCATTATCAGAAGATGTTTCCGAGAATATGAAATACCTAAAATTTTGAAGGCATGCCACGATGAACCTTGTGGTGGACACTTTGCTGATAAGAGGACTGCCTATAAAATCCTTCATTTAGGATATTATTGGCCATCCATCTTTAAATATGCCAAGGAGTATGTCAAAAGGTGTGACAGCCGTCAGAGAATGGGGAAACCTGTTCCTAAAGATGAAATGCCCTTACAACCTCAGGTACTCATCAAACCCTTTGAGAAATGACCCTGGATTTTGTTGGACCAATCAATCCACCATAAAAACAAAAGAGGTACATTCTAGTTTGCACTGATTATGTCACTGAATGGGTAGAGGCTAAAGAACTTTCTTTTGCTAATGAAAATGTTGTAGTTTCATTTCTATTTGAGGATATTTTCACTTGTTTTGGTGTCCTAAGGGAAATTGTGACAGATCAGGGATCTTAGTTTACTTCCAGGATGGTGTAGAGGATTGTGGAGGAATATAAGTTCAAACATAAAAATTCTACTCTATATAATCCACAGGAAAATGGACAAGTGGATTCCACCAATAAAGTGATCGAAGCAATCCTTACAAAGACTGTACATCTACATAGGAAGGATTGGGTAGATAAGCTTCCTGAAGCCTTATGGGCCTACCAGACTACATGGAGGAATACAACAGGACATACTCCCTATGAACTTGTTTATGGGAAGCAAGTCTTGTTTCCAATATAATTCCAAATCAAAACCTTCAAGACAACAGTCAGATTGGGACTTCATTTATCAAAAGCCCAAAAGAATAGAATGGAGCAACTTAATGAGCTTGATGAGATCAGGAAAGATATAGTAAGAACTGGCCTAGTTCAACAACAAAGGTCTATATGGCATGATAAGTACATAAAAGAAAGAAAATTTCAAGCAGGAGATTGGGCACTTTTGTTCGACTTAAAGTTCAAAGACTTCCAAGGAAAATTTCAGACTCATTGGCTTGGGCCTTATGAAATCAAAAAAGTCTTTGACAATAGAGCAGTTGAGATAAGGACAATTGATGAAGAAAAGGTACCTCTTCTTATTAATGGACATCGATTAAAGGTCTATCATAAACCAATTAAAAAGGAGGAATTTATCAAAAATTTTCAAGACAATACTGATATGAAGTTGGTGAAGAAGAATCCTTATTCTTCCCCAACTTAGTCTCCTTTTACTTTTCACATATATATATATATATATTATTAAAAAAAAAATAGGAAAAGAGAAAAATAATAATTGTATAAGTATGAAAACCAATCAATGATTGGCACAAAAAATGCAAGGCAAAAATCAGAATTCTGGCATCTTATATTTTCTCCCATTCTAAAAAAATCTCAAATTATTTGTTCCCTAGTAGCTACAGAATTGCTACATTTCTGCAGCTCTCAGAATAATCTGCCGCTGTCATCACATTCTGCAGCTCAGTTACATTTTTATAGCCTATTGAAGCAGGACATAATGAACAGAAGAAATTGAAGACTCCATTTGAAAATCATGCTGAAAAGACACCTGAGGAATCAACACAAAAAGAAGATCAAGAAACATTAGTTCCAAGGCATGTTACAAAATTTGTTTAAATAATAAGGTCCAAAAACATTAGTGTATATAATTTAGATGAACATATGTTGCCACCTCAATTTGTCATCATTAAAACTGATTGTACTCAGATTTACACCACAATTCCATAATTCGACCACCTCATCCATATCATATCCCATAATGATCAAGACCGATTTCATTCATTAATGATTAATGATCATATCTCATTTCACAACCCACTTATCCATGTTCCTAAACCTTTTCCCGAATATCTATTTTACCTACACGTATCTTCAATCTCCCTTCGACACCCTTATCTCAGAGCCAAACCCTTAATCCACTTGATCAATTCTGAAGGCGGAACTTTTTACGACAGAGACATGGGTCGAATAGTGAGAATCGAGCCTGTGGGAGAAAAAATCATGGAAGGTTATCCACATATGAGGAAATGCTATAGAAGGTATGATGGCTCCAATTCATAGAGAAGTTCAATGGGTTCCACAAGGAGGTCACCAAGTCCTTTGCAAGAGTCTTCGACGGGACAAAGGTATAAATTGGGGGCATAAAATTTTCGGTGACAGAGGTATTCATAGCTGAAGCCAAGGAACTTCCGAAAACCGACGAAAGATGGTTCAAGAATAGGGAAATTCACGACGAAGAATGGAATATTTTTTTGAAGAATCTAGGTATGGACACTATTGTTTTTAAGAAGGGAATTCCCAGTATGGCACTAAAAAAAAAAATGGAGGAACATGCTATTAATTATACAAAAAATTGTTACTTGCGAGGGTATATTTGGTTGTATGTTTATCTACCATGCCAAATAAACCTCCCATACTTCCTACTGAACAACTTAAAGTAAATGTCGGAAAATGTGCATAAAAAAATCCAATTTATAGACAATACCATGCATCATCATGGACTGATAAAGATACTCATTGAATTTAATTTAAAGAGTATAGGAGTCTCCTCGAAAAGTTTCCTAATCAGAAATAATTTTCAAGAAGAAGTACTAGGACAACCTAACGATGACAAAAACAAAAGAAGTAGGAGGAGAAAGGTTGATACTTGCATTGAAGACAAGTCCTCACCTCAACCATAGCAAGAAGAAGAAGAACTCACCATTACAAAATTACTAAATAATAAGAAACATAGTGGGGTAAAAAAGAGAGGTAATGCAAAAGTAAAGGGCAAGGTTATAAACTCAGAATTCTTAAGCCCTTCACAACCAAGGAGAAGCTCCAAAATTCATAAACCCTTGAAGAAGACATCCCCATAGGAAGCAGAGTTTGTTAATTTAGATGAAGAGCCCCAAGTACCATTGCCCATTGCCGCCTCTCCTATACACAGTCTTATACACTCTCCTATACATAGTCCTATACACAGTCCAAGCAGAATCACCCCATAAATTGACCCAGCACAACATGATATTTATGATTACATTGAGTCCTTGGAGAAGACACATGCAGAATCAAATCCAAGTGTTGAAGAGCAGCCTATCAATCCACAAGAACCTTTAGTGAACACCTTGAAGCAAGAAATATATGAACTATAGATACTGAACAGGCACATCAAGCAAGAGAATGAATCTCTGAAGAAACATAATCACTTAGAAAAGGTCATAAGTGACAATACTATTTTACATCTGGGGCTATGGTATAAAAAGAACAAGAAACTGAAGAAAAGGAATAGCTTTCTAAACAGAAAAGTCATCAACTTGAAGTACAAAATCCTCATGAAGAAACCAAGAATGATAATCACTTCAAGGAAAAGAAGGAAGAGGAAGTTGGATGTACTGGTAGAGGTATCAACACAAATGCAATAGAAGGTGACGACTCACAATTTTGGGAATTGCATGAGGAAATGCAATGATCTCTTATTGGGGGTATTTTGAACCTCAAAATTGTTCCTAATTTGACATCCTTTCCCACCATTTATTCTTCCTTTTTCACAAATCCATAAACTCAATTAGTGAAAATTGACATATTTTACATCTGAGAAGGCATTTAGATGATATCTACTTATATTATAATGTTTCTTATTACTTAGATGAAATTCTGTAATTAGCTACATAATTCGTGCAATTCTGTAGCTATTCTTTGTTTTTGCAACCACCGTTATTGTTTGACAGGTTTTGAGAAGAAAATGAAGAAGTGACTCATATGGATAGCTTTGAAATTATCCATATATGGATCGTATCCTACTTACTCGTTTAATTCGAGAATGAATCATGCCTACATTCGCAGTCAAAGCTTAGTCACGAGAAGGAACAAGATCAACAAATGAAGACTCTCGATTTTATCTTACGTAGAAAATCGAGAGAAAGCCATGAAGACTTTGCTTCTAAAATAGACTTCTAATCTTAGTTTTATTTTTCTATCCACAGGCGGAATTGTATCAGAAAATTAATTCAAAAACCTGTATAAACACCGATTTGTTGAAATCAGGAATAAGCTTAATTTTGGTGATAATGTTGTATTACACTTTCAAACTTTGTTTTTGCTAATAAAGAAGACCAGTTCTAGGTCACTAATGTGTGGATAGTCAAAGTAGATTTCACACTCGTTCCGTTGCAGAGGGCCCCTGCGCTGAAATAAGGTTTTTATAGTTTTTTTGAAGTTTAGTTTACTATCAATTTGATAGTTTAATCTCCTATTGATTCAAAGTTAATTTCTCGCCAATTCATAGTTTAAATTTCTCGTTATTTCGTAGTTAGATTCTTGTCGATTCATAGTTTAATTGCTCACTGTTTTGTAGTTTAATTTCATGTCAATTAGTTTTTAAATATTTTTTGAATTAGTTGTTTGCATTTACAGTTGACTATTAGATCTTATGCTCGCCTAAATCATCTCATGAATGTGACTCTGTCATCTTCCAATCGAATAGAGTCATGCATTTTGTTACACAACAATCATAGGCTTTAAGATTAAACATGTTTTGCGCAATAAACACTGTGTCATTTCTTGCTTGCCTTAGTTAAATTTGATTTCAATCAGCACAATAATTTAATTTCATAGCAATAGAATTTAAGCTTTCGTTCCATGGAATGTAGAATAGAATTAGATTAAATTTATCTTTCAATCATTCTTAGATTTAAAACTAAGAAAAAGTTAGATTATAATTGTATTTTGATGCTCTGTTTTTATAGAATTAATGCTTTCAATGGATAAGGTAGAATATGGTTTCATTTTGTCAGGTTGATAGATAGAACATCATTTGAAGATCAATAGAATTCAATCAGATTTAGAATAGTGTTTTGTTTAAATGAAGAATCAATTTAATTAGATATTTTCCACAGATGTTTTTTCAGCCTAAAATAGTCTAACATAACTCATATTTTAACTATTCAAAGTTTGATTTATTTTATGAAAAATAGACTAGTTACTTAACATTTCCTTTTCTTCCTTCTTTTAGATTTTATATTTCATTCATTTCATTAAGAGTAATTTGTAAATCAATTCATTTTCTTAAAAAAAAAATAACATTTCCTTTTCTTCCTTCTTTAAGATTAAGTTCTCATCATTAAATTTCATTTAGATTCAGTTGTTCCCTAGCATTTAAATATTTCATTTAGAAGCTTAGATTTCATTCCTTAGATCAATTTCGGTTCTTAACTTTAGGCATAAAATACAAAAACTCCCCCAAAACAATATATAACATACACAACGAAGTAAGAAAGAAGGTTATCTAAGCATATATAGTGCACCACCCTTCATCAGATTAATAACCTCGGTTGATAATTTCCAAGAGAAATTTAAGACAATAAATTGACTAAAAAATGTCCTCGTGAAGGTATCTACCCTCCCTGACTTGTAGGAAATATCCTTTACAAGAGGGTATGTCCAAAGATGGCCCTACAAAGACCCTCTCATAGATGAAGATCATATACAATGGAAACGATACGTTAGCCTTTGAATCTCAAGAAATCATATACTATGTGAAATTTCCTTTCTTAGTTTCTTCGTATTTTTTGTTTTGTGTCATAATATCATTTGGTAAATAGAGAATGCTTCCATTTGATTTGCAGTGCTGAAGCTTCTAAATTTCATGCCAAGTTTTCATGCCCCTATCTGGGCATGGATGTAAGCAACATCTCTTCTTGATTTTTAATAATAGATAGTCAAACAAATTTGCTTATATGGTTATTTGTAATATTTTTTTAAGATTGATTAAGATATAAATGGCTTTCTTCTATTCCATAGCAAGTTAAGATATTTGGATGCAACAAAGAAACAATTAGAATATCAGTGAAAGCAACCATGTTGATTTTCTCATGAATTTTGGCAGGATACTGGACTTCTGATGTTTTAGACTCTTTTTCTACCACATCAAAATACCATTGTGCATATGGCGTACTGGGATACGTAAAATTTGTTACAGGCGAAAACTAAACATCTCGGTCATAACCATTCATTAAAGCCTTAATTTATGAAAGGAAAATGTAGGTGTTTATTACATATTTTCTTACACTTTTCATTTTTTATGCCAAGACCATGAAACTATTTGCAATGGAAAGAGTAGAAGCACCTATTTTCTCTAAGATGCCTAGTAGGTCCAAAACTATTAGAGAATAAATTATGTCAAGAGGTAGAGCTAAATCAAACAATTAATTATGTTAGGAGCTAGAGCTAAATCAAAAAATTGAGGGAGCTCCTGACCACTAGAAATCTGCAATCCACATAAAGATGCCTAAAGATATATAAGCAGAAAAATGAAGAAACACAACAAAGAACCTTGATAACCCATTTAAACCAATTATGGGGTCCAACAGAAGGGAAAAACTTCATAACCCATTTAAACCAATTATGGTGAGCAGAATGGAGAACCTTGATAACCCATTTAAACCAATTATGGTGAGCATGAGGGAGAAGCTTGATAACCCTTTTAAGTTAGTTATGGTGGAAATTGCTTCACCTGTTATCCACTCTTCACATAAAATCTTCTAACACTAGCTTTAGTGTAGCCCTTATAACCATTAAAATTCGAATACTGTGCCTGTATGTGTGTACCCATAAGTATTGTTGGTGTTTTCTTTGAATCACACCATGGTTAAATAAAGGAGATTCTTGAATATCCATGTTTTCTAATCAATTTTTTCGCTCACCATCTCTAATATTGGATCAATGGAATGTAAACACTCGTCTGAATGTAACATAAAGCCATGGAAAAAATTAACGCAACATAAGCTTGTAGTCTTCATTTGGACATCCATCAGCCAACCAACAATACTAATAGTTGCAATATAGTGTTAATGGACTCCATTCCAACTATTAGAAAGGTCATCATTATATCGATTGCATATTTTTTGGAATATCTATCTCAATTGACCTCGCAATTCACATTTCCATAATCCAAAATCAAGATATGTTCAACAAAATAGAAGTGGTAAATTAATCACAGTTTTTGCCATAGTGAATGCAGGTTATAAATCCTAAGAAAAATTACATATATTTTCACCCAACAATGCTCAAGTTGGAAAATGGGGATATGGACCTCAAACTGATTAGAATTATACGTATTATCAACCTCGTGTAAGAGATGGAAGACGTTGAACAATTAGAGGAAGATGGAATGGAAATTTTATCACTGCAACACATCAACTATCTCAATGTCCTTTGGCCACATGTGCATTGGGAACCTCAATGCACCATCCCCATTTTTCTAGTAACATACTCCTATAATTTGCGGAAATGGTGAGACATTCTCCGCAATGGATACATCTTCATCGACAAAATATCTGCATTAACCCATGATATATTACAAAATATGGTGTATCTTTGTCAACAAAAAATTTTGGCAGCAACTATTAATAAAGTCACATGGTCACTTACCTTAATCACCAAATCAAAGTAGCCAACATCAGAATATAAGGTTGTATGAATGTATGCTTTGATAACTTCTTGACCTTCAGTATCCTTTCCTCTGCATACCCAAATTAGACACTACCAAAACTAGATGATAATCAACTCCCATCGTTTGTGACCTTATTAGGCCTTACATAGTGAATTTCCAACAAGTACTAGGAAAAACATGAATACAATAATTTCTTACTGGAAATTGATATGTTTCCCAATTGGAAACCCCAAGACACATGTGAGAGGGAGAAATAACCCAGGTAATTCAAAAAATTAGTTCACCCTTCCCTCATAATTTGAAGTAGAAGATACCATAATATTAAAATTCCCCATTAATAGACTGCTTCTATGTGTTTTTGCATTAGCACATAAAAGAATCAACACAATAGAGTTCACAAGAGAGTGCGTCAGCTGATAGATTTATTTGTTGAGTTACTTAATCCTTGGAGCAACTTTAAAAAAGAGAACAACAACAACAAGTTAGTGGGACACGATGAAGGAAAGGATTTCAACGACCTTTGGAAACATGAATACTAATTGAAATTGTAAAACATGCATAACAATTGAAATTGTAAATTAGAAATTTAATGAAAAGTAATAAAATAAATATTAAACATAGTTTAAGAACATAAAATTTGTAAGATAGACATGTTAGGCTTGCATGTGGCCTACGTGTTCCCGCCCCACTTAGCCAAGGATCATCATAGAAAGGATCTATATGAATTCAAAGATCAATTGTATAGAAAAATAAATTCAACAACAAGCTTAATCTCCAAGTGGGTCTAGTTGAAACACCCCCAACTAAAGTCTGCACAAAGGCGGAACTAGTTTACTAAGTATCAAAATCATACGTCTAATCGTAAGAAAAATAAAACCAACATATGGCTTATGTTTCTAGTCTGGGTATTCTGGGTCTTCAGGCAATTCTGGCATGATGACTTCATGGTGCCTTTTCGGGCAATTTGGTTGATGCGTGTTCTCTAGAGTTCTCGGTGAAAGGGGAGCAGTTGACCTACCCACAAACATTCGACGGGTTAGAGGAAATTTACGAGGTAATCACTGTAATCACTGGTATTCTAATTTTTTCTTTGTTGTATACAAATAACTTATCTTGTCATGGAATAGAAGAAAGTCATGTAGATTTAAATTTATCTTGGAAAATTATTACCAACAAATAACTAATTTTCACCCAACAATGCTCAAGTTGGAAAATGGGGATATGGACCTCAAACTGATTAGAATTATACGTATTATCAACCTCGTGTAAGAGATGGAAGACGTCGAACAATTATAGGAAGATGGAAAGGAAATTTTATCACTGCAATGCATCAGCTATCTCAATGTCCTTTGGCCACATGTGCATTGGGAACCTCAATGCACCATCTCCTTTTTTCTAGTAACATACCCTTGTAATTTGCAGAAATGGTGAGACATTCTCCGCAATGGATACATCTACATCGACAAAATCTCTGCATTAACCCATGATATATTACAAAATATGGTGTATCTTTGTCAACAAAAAAATTTGGCGGCAACTATTAATAAAGTCACATGGTCACTTACCTTAATCACTAGATCAAAGTAGCCAACATCAGAATCTAAGGTTGTAGGAATGTATGCTTTGATAACTTCTTGACCTCCAGTATCCTTTCCTCTGCATACTCAAATTAGACACTACCAAAACTAGATGATAATAAACTCCCATCGTTTGTGACCTTATAAGGCCTTACATAGTGAATTTCCAACAAGTACTAGGAAAAACATGAATACAATAATTTCTTACTGGAAATTGATATGTTTCCCAATTGGAAACCCCAACACACATGTGAGATGGAGAAATAACCCAGGTAATTCAAAAAATTAGTTCACCCTTCCCTCATAATTTGAAGTAGAAGACACCATAATATTAAAGTTCACCATTAATAGATTGCTTCTATGTGTTTTTTCATGAGCACAGAAAAGACTCAACACAATAGAGTTCACAAGAGAGTGCGTCAGCTAATAGATTTATTTGTTGAGTTACTTAATCCTTGGAGCAAATTTAACAAAGAGAACAACAATGACAGGTTAGTGGGACACGATGAAGGAAAGGATTTCAACGACCTTTGGAAACATGAATACTAATTGAAATTGTAAAACATGCATAATAATTGAAATTGTAAATTAAGAATTTAATGAAAAGTAATAAAATAAATATTAAACATAGTTTAAGAAGATAAAAGTTGTAAGATAGACATGTTAGGCTTGCATGTGGCCTACGTGTTCCCACCCCACTTAGCCAAGGATCATTGTAGAAAGGATCTATGTGAATTCAAAGATCAATTGTATAGCAAACTAAATTCAACAACAAGCTTAATCTCCAAGTGGGTCTGGTTGAAACACCCCCAACTAAAGTCTACACAAAGGCGAAACTAGTCTACTAAGTATCAAAATCATACGTCTAATCGTAAGTAAAATAAAACCAACATATGGCTTATGTTTCTAGTCTGGGTATTCTGGGTCTTCAGGCAATTCTGGCATGATGACTTCATGGTGCCTTTTCGAGCAATTTGGTTGATGCGTGTTCTCTAGAGTTCTCAGTGAAAGGGGAGCAGTTGACCTACCCACAAACATTTGACGGGTTAGAGGAAATTTACGAGGTAATCAATGTAATCACTAGTATTCTAATTTTTTCTTTGTTGTATACAAATAACTTAACTTGTCATGGAATAGAAGAAAGTCATGTATATTTAAATTTATCTTGGAAAATTATTACAAATAGCCATATAAGAAAATTTGTTTCACTATATATTATAAAAATATGGAATATATGTTGCTTACATCCAAGTCCATATAGATGCAAAGTTCTTCGTAATACCTCTTTAGTTTGACATTGTGCTTCAGGCCCAAGTTAACAATTTTAGAAAACTTGGCATGAAATTTGGAAGCTTCACCACTACAATGCAAATCAAATGGAGCATTCTCTATATTACTAACTGATATTACCATAGAAAACAACAAATATGAAGAAACCAAGACCATGCAAAGGGAATTTCATATGTTATACAAAATTACCAAGTCGATCAATGACTCTATCCTGATTAACAAGAGAGTGTTCTTATGTGAGTCTCAAAAATTCCTCCATTCTCCAAGTCTTTGGCCAGATGAAAAATTTTAAGGAAAAAAGTAACAAGAACTTTTGCAATTCCAGGGAAAAGGAGGCTAGGGGATAGAAAGTAATAAATACAAAGAAGGGTCTCTTGAAGCCCAATTATTTCAAACACATAGAAGTAATTCCCCTTGGTCAAAGGCATAGTTAGTTGGATAAATCAAAAGGGATAAATAAGTGGTATAAATATTGCACCTCAATCTGACATGCAATTATCTCTATGTGTATTATATATAGTCCATTGTGTAGTAGCCATACCACATGCTTAATTCTAATCACATAGCGTATGCTACTAGATCAATGGCATATCTTAAAAGAAATGAAACCCAAGCAATGGTGTTTATACTAATACTATAGCCTTAATTGTTTAGTTACAGGTGGTGATTATCCGCTTTGTTTCATTGCCCAAAAGAGTTCTGTTGTGGGGAAATGCGTCCAGTGAGTGAATCAGTGGTTATCTCATCTCAAGCACATATAGGGAAGGAAACCAAATGAGGGAATGACTTAACATAGATGACATGGAACAAGGGTGAAAATTACAACTAATTAATATTGGCCATGAGACATGGCTGTGCGTGTGGGCTCAATGAACTTCTTAGATTGTTTATAAGCAAAGTAAAAAAAATTCATATTGTTTAGAAACAAAGTACATAACAATTACCATTGGGCATACATGTCCAACCCATCCATCTTATCGTCAGTCGTGTCAACAACAACCTAGAATCTATCTTTATCCACTTCAGTCACTTATCGAACATCAACTTTACTGAGGCCATTAACCAAGTACTCACATTGCAAAGCACTGCTGAAATTGGTTCATGTAATGATACTAGTGGTGTTGGATATTTGGAACCGGCTTACACGACAACGATGGATGATGTCTCTCACGTCAACCATGATTTTTTATAAACAAGCACACAACAATTGTAGGCATGTTAATACTTCATTTTTTTGTTCGAGTATTTTTTGTTGTAGTTGTGGGTGTTGTTACCTATTGCTTATATAAAATGTCTTATGAAATAATGCTCAAGCATGCCGCTGAAACACCCTGCAACCTTCAACTGATTGTTTTCTCTGCACCCTGCACCCTTCAATTGATTGTTTGCATCAGATTTCTTGCAACCTGTGTTGGTTGCCTCGTGCTGGTTGAAGAAGCAAAGTTCCAGACGCTGCAACATGGGAATGGCAGGTGGCACCAATGCCACTTCCTCTAGACATTGCAACAAGTTCATTGTTCATATAATAAGGCAGGTAGTGTACATGTTATGGATGACCATTTAATGCTACGAGGTAATGCCAGCATTACTAAAATAGGTGGATTTTATTCATGAAACATATTAGGAAACATATCTTTTAACCAAGATACAAGTAGGAGATGCCTCACGAAGAGGCCGAATAAGTCCTTCAAATTTCTTACTGGTTAGAAACATTTGTTGTACCTATGTGATATGCGAGTAAAAAGTGCTGAATATAATAAAGACGTAAAAATTTAGGTTAAGTATTATGATTTTCATTTTGAAACAATAAATAAATAATTTTCTAATGACATTCTATCACTAAAATCCAGGTCAGGAACTAATAACATATATACCTATAATATATTCTATATGAAGATGGGTAAACCAAATATATAAATATATATTTATTGAAATGTATATAAGAATTATTTTGTTTTTTTCTAATAAATGAATATATCAATATTACAAGCAAGTCATTTTATGGGTTTCCTTCCCAAGTTTTTCTAAATCCATTGAGTCCCTACATGTCTGGGATCCCATTTTCCAATTCCATCAAAATTTGACCTAATAAAGAATGGTGAGGCTAGCCAAACCACTTACTAAGACGTAGTCATTTATTTCATTGTTATGATTGAATCAAATTATAAAGTTCATTTTTTTAATTGTTAGTTTGATTCAATTTTTGTTTTTGTTTTTTTGTTTGTTTGTTTTTTTTTTAATAAATTTTAAATATATATATATTTTTAACAATATTTAAAAATGTAGGTTAAATTAATAATTTTAATTAATTAAAAAGCTCTTGTGTGAGGTAGCATTAGTGATGAAAGTTTATTTTTGGTTATAAATAAAAATTTCTTTGGAAAGTTTGTGATTAATTTAATTGTCTCTCTTCATGCTTAGGTCTCATTAGGTTAGTAACCTAAGCCATGAGATAGCATTGGTTTTGTTAGTAACTTAAGCCACGAGATAAAATTGGTTTTGTTAGTAACCTAAGTCATGAGATAACATAGATCAAGTCCTATATAACATTGATTACATGTGCTTTCAAGGGTTGATCTCCTGGTAATCAAGCTAAACTTTCTTATAGAGATGTTGTTAAGAATGAAGCCATTGCTCATCCTCCCTCTCCCACTTCTTTTCTAGTGCAAGAGGTTTTGGCTTTGTCCATTTCCATGGGGCAAGATGTTTTTGAACATGTAGTATTTTATATATACCAATGGTTTAATATGTCATTTGAACAATATTTTATATATACCAATGATTTAGTATGTCATTTTAACAAACTTTAGCGTTAGCTATTTGATCTTAATGTATGGATCTTTAATTCTTGGAAATAAAATATTATAAAAGATGCTTTCATTGACCCCTATGTAAAGGGTTATTTCATTGTTGACTTTGAGCTTGCAAAAGACATGGATATATTCTAAGACTCAAGTCCATGGTTTTGTGGTAAGCCATGCTTTTGCATGACACTTTGGACTCATTTTGATCTAATGACTAAAATTCTTACTTAGCTCCTATTTTGATACATTCCGATATTTTCCCTTGCATTTTTGGGTTTGGCCTTTATTAGAGCCATTGGTTGAAACTTGAGGAGATTCTTTTTCGAAATTCTAAAACTAAGAACCACAAAATATCAACATATGCTTGAATATGCATGGAAGTGGATTTTACCAGAGGGTTTCTAGCATATATAAATTTAGCAAGTGAAAACTACTCATCAACTTAGAAGTTGGATTATGAACAAGTTTCTTTGCATTGTATAGCTTGTATATAAATAGGGCATACTATAGCACAGTGCCCCAAATGGCCTAGAAAGGCTAGAAAACAAGAATGCAAATCAACCTAGTGGGTTGGCTCTAAGGAGCATCACTAACTATCCTTGTAAACTAGTGAGACGCCATCACAGGAAGATCTTTCAACATAACCAAAGCAAGTACCTCAACTAAAAGGATTGGCATCTCAAAGTTTAGTAAAAGAGAATTTTTCTCTCCCTCTAGATCTAAAATAAGGAACAAAGTTCTCTCGATCATTAAGAAGTTGGGCGAACTAGGTTGAATAAGTCAAGGCACCAAAAAAATTAAAACCTCTAGATCAAGACAATTTGGGATTGGTAGGAATGCAAGAACTTCATCATATGAAAAATAAGTTTGGAAAATAGTAGGAAAGAAGAATAAAAAATCCCCTTCAGTATTTCAACCAATGGTGACAAGAAGTCAAGCACACAATCGAGTTGATGATGTATTGTTTTTATCTTTTGTTATGTAAACAATTTTCTATAATATATTGTTATAAGATGATGATCTAGTTCTTTCAGGCATTTGGTAGATAAGGTTAGCACATTTTGAAATTAGGTTGTTTCCCTAAAAAAACGGACCCTAGAAAACATATTCTATGTATTTGTATGTTGAAGAGTGCCATTGCTCTAATTTTTCTAATATAAATATAACTATTTTTGTTAAAAAAATTAAATCAAATTATTTCTTTATAGTGAAATTGTAAAATTTCAAAAAACCAGAAAACAATATTTAATTTATGTTATAATTTCAAATTAAAATTTAAACTTTCTTGAACATGTTTCCTATATTAATTTGCCTTTTGTCAAAGTAAGAGAAAAGACTACAATATTTAAGGTTATGGGGCTAGGTTCTATCGATATAATTTCAAGTCATTAATGTACAACAACATCATTGTGTTTAAGAAAAACCTAGCTGCCTGAAAGTAACCCATGGGTGGTCTATAAAGGGGTAAAGTTACATTCTTGCTAGATGTTTTTGGATCATGTGTTATTAACCTATTTCCTTACATTTGAGAAAGATGAACTCTTAACCAATAAAAAAAAAACCAAATTTTTTTTATACATATTCCAGAACTAGAAAATATTTAAGCACAAATTTGTATATAGAAGAAAGCGCATATCCTATGTTATTCATCATTAAGTCTCTACTATGGAGGTCATGTGTTTAGTTCAAGCAACCTACCTTAGCTCCATGCATAAAGCCTTAGTTCTAGTTCAACACTATGCTCAACTGATATTAGTTTACTATGATAATCATGTAATGTAACAAATGAAAATAAATAGAAATTTAGATAAGTCGCATTTAAATAATTAAATAAACAAAACTTCATACATATTAATTTAAACAAAGTTATTGATCAAACAAAAATTCTGACCTCAAAACAAGAACTCTAGCCAAAAAACCATAAAAAAAAAACATGAAAAACAGTCTGAAAACGAAAAGTGTTGATGTTGCATCAAGCCTTTTTTTTTTCGAGGTAGAATTTCAACATTTTTTAAAATGATATTAAAAACCAATTTCTTTTTGTACAAAAAATACCTTGAAAATGAAAAGTGTTGATGTTGCATCAACACTTTTTTTTTTTTTTTGAGGGGGGTAAATTTCCGACATTTTTTAGCAATAGCATTAAATATAAAATATCACGACTTTGAAAAACATTAAAATTCTAACGATTTCTAGGCATGACATTAAAGATAAAATATTGCATCTTTGAAAAGCCTTAAAATTCCAACAATTTTTAGCCATGGTGTTAAAGATAAAATACTTATAATTGTTTTGAACTGTAACATTAAAGATAAAATATCACAACTCATAAAAGCCTTAAAATTTTGACAATTTTTCAACCATGGAATTAAAACCAAATCATGACTACAAAAAACATTAAGTTTTCAACGTATTTCAACCATGGCATTACGGAAAAATTGTATGACTAAAAAAACTTTAAAAATGCACACATGAAGGAAAGAGTCATTATACCAAGAGTAATTTTCTTTTTAAATGCTAAATGTATAGCTATTTTAAAATCTCAGCCTACGACAACTTGACACATTGCAACAAAAATTTAATAATCAACCATTAAATTGACATGCAGTGTAAGCAAACTCGACCCATTGCGATGAAAACTTAAAAATTAACCATGAAAATGATACATTATAGGGGCAGACTTAATCCATTAAAACGAAAACTTTAAAATCAACTATCAAATTGACACATAATAGAGTTGAGTTGCTAGTCAAGAATCGACACGAACCTTGCAAAATAAAATAAAATACAACCAAATAATAAATAAATAAAAATGAAAAATACAAAATAAAACAATTACAAGAATGAATAAAACAAAAATTAAAAAAAAAAAAGAATAAAAATTATATATTAAAACATTAAAAAAAGCTAAAAAAAAAACACAAAAAAATTAAATTAAAAAAATGAAAAAAAAACTCATAAAAAGAAAAAAAAAAATTAAAAAAAAATACCAAAAAAAACTAATTTACAAAAAAAAAAAAAAAACATTTAAATAAAACCAAATTGGAAAACAAAAAAACCATTAAAAAAATAAATAAAGAAACAAAACATTAAAAAAAAATTGAATCAAAAGACATTAAAAAAATTAAAAATAAAACATTAAAATAAAATAATTAAAAAAAATAAAATAAAAATATTAAAATTTAAAAAAACTAACAATGTCTCCACCCAACTCTCCTTGGGCGACTTGGGTGGGGCCTTTGTTTGTTTTTTTAAATTGTTTTTAAAAATAAAAAACAAAAAATTATTGTTATCTATTTATTTTTTAATAATTTTGCTCATCTTTATTTATTTATTTATTTATTTTTATTTTTTATTTTTTATTTTTTATTTTTTTTATATAAATTGTATGTTTTATTTTTGCAACATTTTTTCTTCTTCTTATTTTTACTTAAAATTATATTTCAATCAATTTTTTTGGGATTAAAAAAGAAAAAGAAAAAAGAACTAACTTAAAATGCCATCATCTTTGGATATAAAATTCATAAAATTTTCATAATTTTCTTTTTATTTTTTGACATTTTCTTATTCATTTTTTCCTTTTTTTTAAAATTTTATTTAACATGTCATTTTTAGCGAAAAGGTACCGAAACACTCATTTTTTTTTTTTAAATATCTACATGCAAAATGTGTAATTTTTGTCTAGTGTTTTTTTTTAAGTGACCATTATTTTATGTGTATAGAAGTATTTTTTTTTGTGGGTCAAAGTCTAGATTATATTATCATATCAGAAATAAAATTTACAGTAGGAGCCATTCAAGCAACCCAGAAGGCATACAGTGCCTAGAAGGAGTTGGGTGCTTGCCAAGGCATTCTGTTCTCTTGGTTATTAGCCGCACAAAATTACAAAACAAACATAACATCATTGTCATCATGGGGTAGGGTGTAGGGGACCTTTCGGAGGAGCCACGAAGAGACGACCCTGATTGTGCATATGGTAGGTCATATGGTCCACTTGAGCCTCTAGAGCTCGGAGGTAGTCGTAAGAGCACCTCAGAAGACGACACAGACTCTCCAGAGCTTCGAGGGCCTCATTCTGCATGTTTTGAACAACATTAATGTAGGCCACCAATTCATTACGATCATGTCCATGCAAGGTGTCCAGGTTGAGCTGGATCTGCTAGAGTTGGGCAGAAATTACTTTGAGGGTGGCAAGAGCCTCAACCTAGCTTGATGACTGAGCCAGAGAAACTGCCATGGCTGCCACCGAATGTTGACTCTCAGTATATTCCAAGTGTGAGCTCGAGTCCCCAGGTACCTGGCGATTTTCCATTCCGCGAACAAGACCTCCATGTCATGCCCGACCTCGCTCGCACGACATGCAGTCACCTACCACTCCCTCTCGCTTTGCTAGGCTGTGGCACCAAGTCGCTCGGATCCAGCAACCCCTAAAACCCATGCACCATCCTTGCACCCTCAGCTGAATTTATCACTGACCACATCTCGACCATAGTGGATGAGAGACACGATACCGCCACCAACCGCAACACTGCCCTCAGATGAGGTGTGGAAGCACCACCACCCACATATGTGAATCGTAGGAGAGCCTGAGTGCTCAGTAAGCCCAAGGCATAACTACCCTGGGGCTTGGCCAGTGAAGAACCCTTCATGCGCAGTCTGCAAACTGTCTTCTGACGCCCATGATGGACACCAAAACCAATCGTCCAGAGATGCTCCCTCCACAGCTAATTCACCTTCACCACCTTCGTTCGCCTCCCGATGCAGCATGCTCTTGCTGTTACCAGGATTCGTCCCAGCTACTAGAATCTCGCCACTACTACCCGACTGAACTTGCACCCACATGATCTCTTGTAGGTGAAGCTCAAGCCAAGGCTTGAGAGCCAGCTGCTGCTCGTCTGCGAAATCCAAAGCAACAACTTTCACCATCGCCCGCGGATATCGAATGGCCCGGCTCACATCCGTCGCACCCTTAAATGCATTCACCGCTATCGTAGGATCACCTGCCCTAAGGTCCATTATCGTTTGAGCATGGGAGGGTGGTGAGTTGGCGAGCACATGTCTGAGGGCCGGTCCAACCTTAAACTTCCCACAACCCATTTGTCTGGATGATTGGACACCCCCAATGGGGAGTGTATAGAAGTATTAATTAACGATATATAAATATATTAAAAATTGTAACCTCAAAATATCAATTTGTTTTGTTTTTTTGTTTTTTTTTTAATAACTTTACAAAAAAAAGTTAAAAATTTCATTAAGAAGCGTTACTGCTTAGTACCTGTCTCTTATGCAAGAAGTAATTGATAGAAATTATTGAATGCACGAACAAATTCATAAATCTAATAATGAAATACATTTGACGACGATGAAGAGAAGTAAAAAAAGTAATTAATGGAATAAATAACCTTGAATCAAAATAGAGATAGGTGCATAGATAATTTTGAATGAAATAATAGCCCCAACTTTATCGTTTGTGACAAAATTTAAGCGTTTATTGAAATGTGTTTGTGCATAATTAATTCCATATTTAGCTTATGAGACCAAATAAGGAGGATAAAATATAATATCTTATATCTTTATATTAAATTATATATATATATATATATATATATATATATATATATATGTTAAAAAACTAATTATTGTAACAAACTATTTATTTAACTTTAATTTATACTCATCTTAATTCAACAACAAATAAATAATCTATGGTAGAATGTCTATGTTGAAAAATCAAATTGATATGAAGTATGGCATGTCATCTTAATCATCTATGGTAGAATTTCTATGTTGAAAAATCAAATTGATATGAAGTATCACATGCCATCTTAATCACATGCAAATAATTCATATGGAATAAAATATCTAATATAAAAAATTACAATGTCTAGTATATTAAAATAAAAAAATTAGCTACACAAAAATTTAAGTGAGTTCAAAAAGATTCCTAATTTTTTTTTTTTAATCTTATATTTTTAAATAATGATTAAAATTGTGAAGACAAAAGACAAAATGTTGAATTGGATTGTATTTTTTATATTGCATTATCATTTAAAATTGAATTGTGAAAATATATAATATAGGTAAGGTTTACTTGGGAAAATTATTGAACCAAATCCATTCAAAAATAAAAATCAGCAAGGGAAACAAAATGAAGAAAGTGTTATATGGAGTGTTGTTGCTTTTGTTTTTTAAATAGTCCAATTTCCATGGTTAGTAAAAACTCGAAACATAATGACAATTTTTTTTTTTTGTTTTGGAAAATAAAATATGAATTATGAAAATATCCATAAATTTGTTTTTTGTTTTTTGTTTTTTGAAAATTAATTTATGAGTACACTTGGCAATTAGAGGTTTTTTCTTATTTTATTTTTTTAAAACAAATTTTAATTATGAAAATTTGATTTTAAACCACATAAAATTAGTCATCCACCAATTAAAAAATTAGAAATTCAAATTTAAAAAATTGAAAAAATATTTTTCAATTTAAAAAAAAAATAATATTAAGTTTTACAAAAGCTTCGATAAATTTTGGAAATAGTTTCTAAAAAATTGCAAATTAATTAATAGTCAAAGCTTGATTACAATATACTCATATAAAAAACATTGCAAAGAAAAAAACACAAGTTTGGAAAACCCTTAAAAAACAAACATATATGCCTAAAAAAATAATGTTGATGCTTTCAAAATCCCCATGAAATCTGCCAACATTTTAAAAAAATTATCCATTCTTAATACCTCAAAAAATTTAAACCGTCAAAAATAAGTCCAAAAAAATAAGGTTGATGTTGCATCAACACTTTTCAAATTGACTTGAAAATCATTAACATTTAAAAAAATGTGCATACTTAATACATAAGAAAAATTTATGTTTTAGAAATATGCTTAAAAAAAAGGTGTATTTTGGATCAACGCTTTTCAAAATTCAAAGATTTTTTGCTACTTCTAAAATGTGAGAAATTGGTTCAATACCCGATTGGTAACTATGTTTTTAGTCAAATGAATAATTTTCAAGGTATATAAATATTTTGAAATAAACTAGTTAACAAAATAAGTGGATTTGAAAGTATACAACTCTTCAATCATAGAAACTTGGTCAAATGGTTATGTGATTATGTGTTTAATAGTGCATTTAAAAAATTCTTATTTTAGTGGACAAAATGATAATATTGATCCAAAGGCACAAAGACACGCTAAAAGGAATACAAAAAATGTGGTTATATTGTTTTATGCCAAAGGGACCATTACATATAGCCTTACAAACATAATACTTTTTGACACCTACATTACTCAATAACAAATATATTCTCAAAATATAGCCTTACAAACATAATACTTTGCGACACATACATCACTCAATAACAAATATATTCTCAAAATGATAAAAATTGCACCTAAAATGAAACTAACTTGTATTCAACTTAAATTAAAAAACACCTAGAATGTGAACTCAAAATAAAAATTAATATTAAAATGTAATTAAAAAATACATATATATATGTAATATCACACATTATTATTCTTCTGTCCTATGAAAAACAATAATTCCTTTATGTTTTCTTCATACATTTTAAAGAAATCTAAGTTAATTGATACACAATTGATATCAAATTCAAAGAACATAACAGGGATGAAGTTCCTTAGTTCCCTCCCTAATGGGGGTGTGTACAGGGTTCTTGAGGTTGGTGTATGGAATGATGTGTTAGATGCACATTTGTCCCATGAAGTGGATGGTTTGGCAATGTTTGGAGGAGAAACATTGGGGTGTTAGCTTGTCATCTCCTTGTATTAAATGTCTCCTGCTTTTAATGGATTTGCGCAAGTACAAAAGGTGGTGGAGCAGAGGTGTGGATCATTCCTTCACCTTTGTCAACATTGATTCCCTCACTGTAAATTTCCCCTCTGATGAGATTTTGTTTTTGGTGGTTGTGGTGCGTTTTCTCACCGAGATTTGGTTCTTGGGAGTCGAGTCATATTCATTATTCTCCTAGTTGTTCCTGCTCATGGGGTTATTGTTATTAAGAAGCCAATTTTCTTTGTATTGTACCTTCATAACTCTCAATTCAGGTCAGAGTTTGAGTTGGTGGTTGTCTTCTCTGAGTTATATTCGTCGAACATTCAATTCCAAGGCATTTCTTACCCTTGTCCTATCTTGGTTTCAAGATGTTGGTATCCAGGGAAATTTTCGGCTTGGTTCTAGACTGGTGAAGGTGATGGTATTCTTACTAATACATTGGCACTATCATTGAGCTCCTTACTATTGTTTCTTGTATTGGGTTCAATTAATCATTCCATCTTCTCGTAAGTGTTTTTCTGGGGTCTTGCTGCATTTTATGTTATTTTTTGGAGTTCCAATCTCCAAGTGATGTTAATTGGTTGTGGTGTTTGGAATCATATGTTTCTTGTTTGAAACTATTTTTGATTCTGTGTATTGGGGTGGCAGTTCCTTTTCTGGTATTGCATGTCCCTTTGTTGCCCTGAATTAAATACTCTCCTCGAATTTGGGCCTTTGAGTTGGAGGCTGGGTGATGATTTGTTGGTATTGTGGTTTGGTTTAGAGGGGGCGGTTATTTGCCCTGTTAAAAATTATTTTTCTTGTGGACTGGCCTCAGATTGTTTGTTGTGTCGGGTAGTTGCGACCATTATGGCTCCTTGACAGTGTATGGTGCCTCATCGTGGTGGTTTAGGACATGTTGGTGTGATAAGGGCATGAAATTTCACCTGTGATTATGTTGCCACCCTTTTTTACTCTATACCTTTGGAGGTTCCTATGGAAATTTTGATCCTAGAAGCTCAAGAAA
The DNA here is from genome assembly GCA_034641835.2 of Pinus albicaulis. NCBI lineage: Eukaryota > Viridiplantae > Streptophyta > Pinopsida > Pinales > Pinaceae > Pinus > Pinus albicaulis. The sequence continues at coordinate 65,452 of JAXQQM020083050.1, forward strand.
GTTATGGACAGAGGGTATTGTTCTAATTCTTAAATTGCTAGCAGTGGGCTCAAATGGCTTCACAATCTCGGTTGCTCTCGGAAGCAAATACTTGGCTTCATCTTTGCCCTATCACTGCATAAAAAATTGGACACATTGCATAGGTTGTTTTTTAAGGATAAACAAGTTAATACATATAACGTGTTCTCTGGAATTGAAGACATTAAACATATTTTGCACAATCATTGCTTTAGTCTCAATAATATTGATGTTTGTTTGGGTCGTGTGGAGGGTTATTTTATTTCGGATTCAGCCTATGGTGACTTAACGAATCCTACCGTGGATTCAACTCTCCCGAGGGACAATACCAGTCATGATGGCATTATTGAATCATTTGATCCCAATTGAAGGCTCTGGTATGAAGATTTTTCTTTTTGGAAATTTCAGTGCAACTAAGTTTCTCTTTCGCTCTATGATAGGGCTTTATCATGTATTTGGGAAGTCATAGTTCTATCTATTTTGGTTCTTTTTTGGAGAGCACGAGTTTGTATGGTGCACTTCTTTGTGGTTCTATTGCGGTTCAACTCCATGTTATTTATCGACGGTTTTGTTTTGTCCTTGGTTTATGTTACCCATGTGCATGCTGCTCTATTCACACTCCTTCGAACACGTTTTCATTGCGGTCCTGCAGGTTTTCTTTGTTGAGTATCATATCATAATTGTTGTCAACAGTTGGTGGCACACCTCCTTCTTCATACATGTTCTCTATGGAGTAGTGGCATTGTTTCATCATATTTTTCTACCTAGATGGAGCTTCAATGGTTACATGTTATTCCTTTCTCACCCGTCTGCTATGTTTCCTCAAAAAACCAGCTTGTGGGATGCCTTGTGGTATATATCTATAATATTCTGTGCTTTATGTTGTCTCTGTTGGCCTAGTGGTTCAAGTGTATTTTGTGCCATGTGTTTCATGTTCACTCATGTGTCTTTCATTCTTTCTCTTGTATTGCTGGCCAAACGGATAATCAGCATAGATCCATCTAAAACATGGATCTAACATGAGCCGAAAGGGATCAAATTCCTTTTGTTGCAAACTTATTTTAGAATACAAAAATTTGTTATTGTTTAAATTTCACTTTTGATTGTTATAGAGATTACATAACATGTGTATTGAAACATTTTATATTAATTCATATTAAACTATTTTATTCATAACTCACATTGGATATTTGATTCTATCATACATTAAAATATTTTCTTTTAACATTTTTTTCTATATATAGATTTATATAAAGTTGATATCACTTATTAAAATATTTTTTAAAAACATAAGGTTTAAACATCTTACTCACATATTTTTTTTTACTTCTAATTACTCTACATGATATTAGGTCATATGGAAAACTAATTAAAAATGCATCGCATATATGTTTTTTTTCATTTTTATTATAGCCAACATTGTTTTTCTATTTAGAGAATATTTTATTTTTATTTTACGAGGAATGAACATACTTAATGTAGCCTTCACACTGGGATGTAGAAACAATATAGATGCAGTTTAACCACATATCTACCAAGGGCCTCGAGAGATCCAATATCAAACTTTTTTTTTAAATTACATGTCAATTAATACATTTTAATGCTTCGTAAATTTGTGATTAATATAGTTTTATGTGGTAATTTTTCATTGTTTAAATTGTATAATTTTATATTTTATCATTATTAATATTTTATATTAAAAATTGAATTAGTCACACATTTTCCTCTTATTAAAAAGTAACTACTCTACATTACCTTCAATTAAGTTTTCCTTTCAAGCTAAGGTTAACACACACACATGTATATATGCACACTTTCTGTAGAGAGAGAAAATCCATGCTGAAATATATTAGTTAATATGGATATTCAAACACTTTCTTTAAGTTCTAGATATATATTTTATTTCTATAAAGTTGTATAAAATTATAATATCAACCCTTAATTGTTGTGTTAATAGATTTTTAATTGTTTAAATTATTTTTATTATTTTTTGAGGACGTGACACACTTACACATCTCCCTTGTACTGGATTCTAGAATGAGCCTTTTGGCTCAATTATAATATCAACACTTCATTGTTGGGTTAATAGATTTTTAATTGTTTAAATTATTTTTATTATTTTTTGAGGACGTGACATACTTAACATCTCCCTCATATTGGATTGTAGAATGAGCCTTTAGGCTCAATAAGTATCTTGTATTTTCTGTTGTAATGTTGGGTTTTTTACGTAGCAATTAAAACAAATCCCATTCTCTAGGTCCTCATGATGGGCTTGTTATGTGTTCTGATGCTTTAGATTTTTTTTGTATCAATATAAATATTTTCAGCTTTTAAAAAAATAATCCTTAATTTCATATATATGAAAAGTGAACATTAAAAATATGGCATAAAAAATTATAACTACAAATATCGAAGTTATTAATATCATTATTATTTCTTCTTATGAAATTATTAAAAAAAAATACTATAAATTATTAATCTATACTATTTTAATATCATAACAATATCGATTTAAAAAAAAAATTACAAACAAAAATCCAATTATACTAACACAAAATATCATAAACTTTATTATATTAAAAGATTGTAAATTTGTTTGAATTTTATTATATACTAAAGTTGTTAAATTTATTAAAAAATATAAAACAATATTGTTCGAGAAAATAAAACACCATTTACTATCATGAAAGGTTCATGTTCATTCATGGATATAGTGGATTCTAAAATTGATATTATGAGTTTCTCAAATATGATATTCAACTTTAAAAAAACAATATGAATCTTATGAAAAAACTCAATTGGTTTTTTTTTTCTTAAATTACGGCATTTTTATTTCTTAAACCAATTAACCTTACAAGCTTTCCTTAAAGATATCTCAACAATTCATATCGGAAACTAAAATATTCCATAAACTCAAATAAAACAAACCACATATTGGAACTCTCAATCTAGTTCATCAAAGCATAACACCACAATCCTAATACATGCCATTTCCACAATGATACATAACGGGAAATTTGAAACCATGCTCGTAAAAAAAATTTCATTTATCACAAAGCTTTTAAACCATAGAGATAAGAGGCCATACAGTGCATCTCCCCTCTCTAATAACTGATTTCATCATAATAAAGCATAATTTCCAGAGAATACCAAGCCCAATCGAACTAATGCAAAACACGCCTCCAAGAGAACATATCATCACAATCCAAGTTCAAAACCTAGAGAACAACAGGAACAAAGATCTCCATGGTGAGAATTTCAAACAAGAATTCACCATAATGTGCACAAAGCCATATATGAGACCAACCACCGTGCATATCATCACCTTTTAAATGTAGAAACCAGAGAAACAATAAGAAAAAATAGCCATCCATAAATACGCATGAAGCCATATATAATACTAACTAATCCACAACCGTATCAAAAAATAAAACAGAGAAACAACTCTTCACATTACAAACTAGAACGCCAAACAGAACAATGTTCATGAATAAACTATGCCTAAGCCAAAATAGAGTGAGGAACCTAGCCAAAAATTTGTACCTTGTTAGTCGCATTGGAGACCAATCAAAATAGATTGCAAAAAAACATGATAGCCCACCATCTCTAGTCATGGTTTGAAGAGGAAATTTTAGTCGACGCCTGAGCACTAGAACTCGGAGGATCCATGAGGTCTCCAGAGGTAGAGTCACTCACAAGAAAGCTCTCTACACAAGCCAAACGAGAATCCAAATTATCTTAATAAAACCTTTGACTATAGAGCATTCATTTAATGTTTTCCAGTGAGGAGAAGACATTGTAATTTTCCATCTACTTATCTTTGAAGACTAGCCTTAACAAGGTTAACATTTGCTAATGTAAAGCAATAGAGTTCAGAAAACGTAGCTTCCCACTCTTGGATTTTCTAGGATCAGGAACCCACTTTGAATCTTCACCAATCAATTCAGAATTTGAATGGTATGGGTGGCCCCCTCCATCTTGACTCTCCAACACTTGGGATTTATTTCCTCACCTCTGGAGTGACTGCATTAAAGAAAGTAGCTATTGAATAATATGCAAAAGATGAAACCTCTTCTGCCCCAAAGTAGAAGTACCTCCTCCACCCTGCCTGCTACTCATTCTCTATCTAGGAGGCATCAACACTACATAGAAGAAACACTGTGGACAAGTAATAAAAGACCCACGTCCTATAAAAAAATAAGAAGAAGAAATAGACACAACACCTTGATAATCAAACCTGAAAACCACTATTACATCACCCAATCGCCAAACTAATGGTTCAAAATCCACTAAATTATCCAACTCTCTCCAACCTAGAACCATGACACACAAAACTATATAATGGCCTGAAAAAAAGTAAGGCTTATCTATGATCGGTTGTAACACAGAAATGCAGATGCAAAGCATTGTCAGTGTAGTGCCAACAACTAGCATAAGACCCAGAAAAATTCAACAATATATCAACAGGAAGAAATTTCATTTACTCAAAATAGCAGACACTTTATAATTTAGTACCTTACAAATTTTAGGACTTTGAATCACCCAAAAACCATTAAACACGACTAGGGACTGGAAAACTAACCACGACAGTACAAGCAGACACAAATATTGAGTTGACCATATAACCAATGACAAAAGACCAAAAACTAGAAAATTAAATAAGAAGTAGTCAATATCTTTCTCACCAACACAATATTAAGACTTAGGTTGCACACTTGAAAGAAAATACCAACACCAATACAATTCTTCATATAAATATAGACTATAAACCATCAAAGTGAATGTAAACCAAAAAATGGTGGTTAATGGCTTGCCCTCACCTCCACTCTCGCTTGCCCGTTTAGACTCTAAAACCAACACAGGAAATTCCATTTAAAGAAAACAACTCCACTTGTAACCCTACATGCTTCCACAAGCTCGTTCCTGTGACAACCTGCGAACCTTAAATGAACAATACACTTGGTAAGTGGAGGGCATAACCTCCTAAAAATCGATTACATCAACAATAACACCCTCATTGGAAAACTTAAATTGTCTTATAAATAAATAAATAAATAAATAAATAAATATATATATATATATATATATATATATATATATATATATATATATATATATATATATATATATATATATATATATATATATTATTTAATTCAATCCACTCAACCCACACTTTATAAAAAGGAATTTACACGATAATGTAAATAAAACCAATTTTCACTCAATATTAAAAATAATATAAAATTATACTCAATAACTATAAAACCAAATTTAATTAAAAATTTGGAAAATAATATATATATATATATATATATATATATATATATATATATATATATATATATATATATATATATATATATATATATATATATGGAGTGCAGAATAAACAATGATAGGGTGCTTTGATAAGGTACTCTGTATTAAAAAGGTGACCCGTTCTAAATTTTATGGTTGAATCTAGTCATGCCGAGGCGAGAGAGGCTGGTAGAGTGCAAGCCATGTATGATTCTAGAGTAATTTTGATGACTTGGATGCCCTTTAATCCCAACTACTCAAACCACAAATTAAACATGTCAGTGATCTGAAAATGGAACTATTTGTAAATGTTGTGCAAAATATCCATTTCCATTTAATTAAGTATGCAAAGTATTCTCCATGTCTTGTAGGTTAAACAAAGTGTTTTTGGTAATTGTTTTTGAGTTTTTGTGTGAGGAAATGTTAATTAATTTTACTGTTTGACATATTATATAGGAAATACACAGCAAGAGAAATTCACCATAGCATAACACATCAAAGTGATGAGGCAGTTCACCCCTCCTCGGCTTCATCTGCCGGGTCCAAGGCTCCCAATGGGCATGTCCTTGCTCTATTAAGTTGCCCAAAATGGTTGTACAGTGAAATATATTCCTAAACAGGAAAAACAAACTGTGAATTTTACTTGAGAAGATAGAATTGAGCTAAAAATGGCTTTTGTTTCACCTCAAACAGTGAAGTACAACCCAATACAACTCCATATTCTCGATGGCCCTTTCCTCTTTCCTGAAGCAAAAATGGCTGAAGAACACCTCTGTTCGATTTCCAACCTGTCCCAAACACTCCAGAAGGTTGAAGAAAGCCAAAACTAACTAAAATTTCATCTTGTTTGGTTGAAAATTGAGAAAGTTATGACCCAAAAAAGATTTTTCCCAGTGGCATTAGAAAACCTCCTCCAAAACTGGAGGAACTCCAGTTAACTCCACCAAAAAGGCAGACATATCAGAATAGGTGGAACCGCGCTATTTTTTGGGGCAGCAATAAGTTTAACTGTCAGTTTGTTGGCGCGTTCACATGCAAAAAAGGCGGAGTACAGTTAGTGCTGGCGGTTAGTGTTAACTCCGCACCAGCGGTCATGGCCTGTAGGTCATATGATTATGGTGCTAGCACCTAAGTGCTTAAACCAAAACTTTCTGTCATTTGAAATGGGGTTTAGCCCTTAGTTACAGTGCTAGTTGCAAGGTCTTAACCCTTAGCCCTGAGGGCTTAAACCTGAAATCCTGCTCATTCAACAGGGCTTAGCCCGTGGTCTTAGACCCAGGTCTTATCACCATAGCGCTGGCCCTTGAGGGCTATACCCAAAGTTCCACCTGACTTGGCTGGTCGTTCAATCTGTGCACGAGGCGACCCAAATTAACGTTCACACTTCGCCCAAATCGCCCTGGTTTCAATCTCGAAGCTACTGTCGTGTTGGTCGAGTCGAGGCTGCCTGAGGTGTCGGGTCGAGGGTTTGACCCCTCTTGCCCTCAACATTTTTAACATAATCCTTTAACCAATGGCTTGGGGCCACGTGGCAGCCTCCAGGAAGGCCACGTGGCACCCTCCAACAGGCCTATAAAAACTTAACAAAAATGAAATTTTTTGCCATATAAAACTTTTGAAAATAAATATTATTTTTTTTTTGTCAAAAAGTCCTGTTTTGAAGGTCATTGGGCGATTTCAAACTTCAGCAACTTTCACATACGACATCGGATTTGAGTCTCGTCCATGGTGCCAGAATCGCAGTGACGAGTCCTTTCTGTTCATTCATATTGCAACCAATTCTGAGCAGTTCCATTTTTGAGCATTTTTTCGACTTGGACATGATCTCCTGATGACACCTCCCCATTGGGAAGCTTTTGGACCCCAAAAGCCTTCAATTAATTGTTTAGAAGATGAGGGTACAGATCCCTCACCTTTTCCACCTCCATCCACTTTTCCTTACTCAGTTTGCTGCCTTTAAGACCAACCCGAATATAATCAACACTTCCCCTCCTTGAAGTGCATGTCCTTCTGTCAAGGATAGCATCCTCTTTTAGCTCATCCAAAAATTATGGCAAGAAATCCTCTATGGATGGCAGCTGAATTTCACTTTCATGATCAACAATTAAAGGAGGTTCATACAAACGTAAATTTTCCACATTCACATTAGAATACATCTGCATATATGAATGCAAATCTACTTGAAAAGAATTATTTAAAACTTGTTTAAGGATCTTGAATGGACCATAACGAATAGGATTCAACTTTTTACCTTCTCCTTGCATTCTTTCCTTACCAATATGTAGCCATACCTCATATCCTTCTTGAAACTTATGGTCAATTCTGTGTTTGTCATGCCTCTCCTTTTACTTGCCTTGACTTTTTTCAAGATGTTCTTGAACCTGCTAATGTATGAGCTAAATTATTTTAATGAACATGCAAGCTTTTTCAATGTCACTATGCCCATCAATGGCAACATCCTTCTCAAGAATGAAATCTAAAGGTGACTTAGGCAAATACCCAAAACAAGCTTCAAAAGGTGAAGTATTTGTAGAAGAGTGCTTGGCCCGGTTGTAAGCATGCTGAATGTAATGCAAATGCTCATCCCAAAGCTTGGGATTCTTGCTGCAATAACATCTCAAAAGATGTATAATGGTTCTGTTCACTACCTCATTTTGGCCATCTGTTTGCGGATGGAAAGCAGTACTCTTCTTCAACTTGGTGTCCATCATCTTCCATAAATTGGACCAAAAATTCCCAACAAATCTGGAATCCCTGTCACTAAAAATAGAAGTAGGCAAGCCATAATGAACCCATACATGTTGAAAATATAAATCAACAATTTGTTCAGCAGTTATAGATTTCTTACAGGGCATAAGAATACACATCTTGCTGAATCTATCAACTACTTCATAAATATAATCATGTTTCTTTCTAGATAATGGTAGACCTCCAACAAAATCCATAGAAACACTTTCCCATGGTCTAGAAGGTATCAGCAATGGCGTATATAAACCAAGCTTCCTATTGCTAGGCTTGCTTGTAGCACATAATGAACAACCTCTAATGAAACGTGAAACACTATCTACCATGCGAGGCCAATAACAATACCTCTGTAAATGTGCCACTGTTTTGCTTATCCCGAAATGTCCAGCAATAAGAGAAGAATGAGCTTCTCTCATGACACTTAGTCTCTCCCCCTGTGGTATACATAACTTGCCCATATGAAACAAAAAATTATTATGCAAGTGATAATCATTCTCCTCAACATGATTCCCTTCACTCAAGTTAGCATACACATCCTTAAAATCAACATCTGATGCATACTGTTCTATGTAGCTCTCATGTACAATAGAATCATTCTTAAGTAAAGTAGTAGCACTAATAATAGGCCTTGAAATCATATTAGCAAATTTATTGAAAATACCTTTTTTGTACCTTATTACCAAGTGAAATTGTTGTAGGAAACCCATCCCTCTGAAATGTCGTGACTGCTGTAATTTAATTTGCGAATATGAGTACTGTAAAGGCTGATGGTTGGTATGAAAAACTGTTTCTTTGCCCATCAAATAGTGTTTCCACTTTTTGACGCTTTGTACCAACTCATAAAACTCCTTATCATATGTAGGATAATTCACAACAACACCATTAAATGTCTCAGAATGAAATGCGATAGGCTTACCATGCTGTAGGAGAACTGCACCCATGGCGTAATCACTAGCATCGGTCTGAATCTTGAATGGCTGTCTCAAGTCCGGTAATGCAAGGAATGGAGCTGAACTTATCTTCTCTTTCAAAGACTTGAAAGCTTTCTGTTTCTTGCCTCCCCATTGGAAATCACGCTTCACACTTGTCACTGCATGCATAGGAGCCATTATGGCAGAGAAGTTAGAAATAAAATTCCTCCAATACTGAGCTGCACCCAAAAAAATTCTTACCTCTGTAATGGATTTGGGAGTAGGCCAATTCACAATGGATTCTACCTTAGAAGGATTAATTCTCAAAGCACCTCCTCCTACTATGTGTCCTAAATAAACCAAAGAAGTCTTCCCAAATTCACACTTTGACATTTTAAGAAACAACTAACTTTTCTTCAAAATATCAAGTACTTTCTTAACATGCATGACATGCTCTTCTCTAGTCTTGCTGAAAATTAAGATGTCATCTAAGTAGACAATAACGAAATCATCAAGAAAAGGACGTAAGACATCATCCATTACCTGCATGAAAGTTGCAGGTGCATTGCATAAACCAAATGGCATAACAAGCCACTCAAAGAGTCCCTGTTTGGTTTTAAATGATGTCTTCCAAATGTCACTTTCTGCAATTCTAACTTGATGATAACCACTACGTAAGTCTAACTTAGTGAAATATTTAGCATCTTTCAGCTGATCTAACAAATCATCTATCCTTGGGAGTGGGTAACGATTATTTACCATTATCTTGTTCAATGCCCTGAAGTCCACACACATGCGCCAAGTTCCATCTTTCTTTGGAATCAACACTATCAGTGACCCACATGGTGAAGTGCTTGGTCTTATGAAACCGTTTTCCAACAAGTCTTTAATTTGCCTCTTTATTTCAGCATTCTCCATGATATACATGTGGTACATGCCTATGTTAGGAAGATGACAATGTTGTTGTAACTGGATTTCATGTTGAATCTCCCTTTTAGGAGGCAAACCTGTCGGTTCCTGAAACATCGCATGATTTGCATCAAATACATAATATAAATCTGATTTAAGCTTGGAATCACAATTTTCAAGTGACTCATGATTCACATCAACCTTGGGCTTAACAATAAGAAGTACAAAACTCTTAATAGAATTCACTAGCCTTTTTACCTGTCTTGCATTGACCATCGCTATATTTGTCTTCTTGCGATGTGCTTTGACAATAAATTCCTTGCCATCTTTAAAAATATGATACTTATTTTCATGGTGATGGAAGATCACTTTCCTGTCAAATAAGTAAGGACTTCCCAAAACAATTCCTGATATATCAAGTGGTACTGCATCAAGTTCAACTGTGTCAATAAAGTGTGCAGTAATCGCAAAACGCAATATGCACTTCCTGAGACTTGTAAGTTTGCATCCTTGCATATCCACCCAAGTGGATAAGGCTTTGGATGTGGAATGGTCTCAATTTTAAGTTGTTTGACCAAGTTTTCTGATATGGGATTTTCTTGTGACCCACTATCAAACAGTGTGTCAATTTTTGTACGTTTTGAGACTACCCTCACATGGAACAATTCAATTCTTTCTTCCTCATTTGGAGCTTGTACATGACAATTTGAAGTACTAGTGCTTGGCTTAGTTTCAGTTTCCTTTCCCTTCATACTCTTCAAACCCATGGCTGAAATTTTGGTTTCATCACCTGAATCATCACCTAAGTCTTGTGGTGTAGTTTTAGTAGCTGCAGTTTTCTTCTTTCCTTTGTTTTTGTTAAACTGAGTTCTTTTTTAGGATGAAGTTTCCAACAATTTTTCTCTTCATGGCCTTCTCTTGAAAAATGTTTACATATCACTTTCTCACCCTCCTGTTTGACAGATGAATTCTTTTTGCCTTTTCCCTTAGAGGTTTTATCTTTGTTTTCCACCTTAAAAGGCTTGTTTCTACCCTCATCAAAAGTGTTTTTCCCTCTAGCCTCTAAATGCATAGCTTGTACACAAACTTCATCTAGACTAGTAGGATTGAACATAAAGATAGTATGTCTAAGGTAGCTGTGCAAACCACCTATATATTTCAGCAAAGTATCTTGACTTTGTAAGTCTACCCCTAATAAGAGTGCTCTTCTCCTAAACTCTTGGGTGTACTCTTGTACATTTTGTCCCTTAAGTTGTCTAAAGTTTTTCCAGTTCATGATAGCCTTTTGTAAATGATCTAATGGATAAAATTGATTTTTAATTGCAGTAATAAATTCAGCCCATTATAAAGTGATCTTACCATGTTTTTTAATTTCATCCTTGGTCTTGGCTTCCCACCATACCAATGCTGCTCCATCCATTCTCAAAGAGGCTAACTGTATCTTGGTGTCGTCATCATGAAGGTTCTGTATTCTCAAGTAAACTTCCAACTGTCTTATCCAATTTTCAAGTTTCTCTGCATTGACCTCACCATTAAACATAGGCAACTCAAATTTGACATCAAGCTTCAAAAATGGACTTTTACCAGTGGTTTTAGACTTGTAAGATTGATTCACCGAAGTAGAGGATGACGATGTAGAGGAAGAGGATGAAGATGGGGATGGTGGATCACCATTACCTCCATTTCCTTTCTTTGACTTGTCATAACTTTTCTTTCCTCCTGAAGAACCCTCTCCTTCTTTCTGGTGTTTATACCCTTCTCCAACAAGCCTATCATTCCTTTCTTGGTAGAGTATCCTCACCATCTCCGTCATGTCCAAGAAAGAATTTCGGAACACCTGTTCCTCTTCTTTGGGATCAATGTCTTCAGGAGCTTCTCCTTCTCTTGAAGACATGCTTGAGGCTTTTTCAATGGATCTTGGAGGTGGCTCTCTGGCTCTTCTTGGTTGAGGATTACTTTGTGCACTAACCAAGTGTCCTTCACCTCTCTTGATTTTAAGCCTAGTAAGTAACAAAACTTGCAAACAATCAAATATATCTTTGCACAAGAAAAAATGCAGAGTAAAACTCTAGCTCCTATACCAACTGATATGAAAATGGAACTATTTGTAAATGCTGTGCAAAGTATCCATTTCCATTTAATTAAGTGTGGAAAGTATTCTCCATGTCTTGCAGGTTAAAAAAAGTGTTTTTGGTAATTGTTTCTGAGTTTTTGTGTGAGGAAATGTTAATTAAGTTTACTGTTTAACATATTATATCAGAAATACATAGCAAGAGAAATTCACCATAGCATAACACAACAAACTGATGAGGCAGTTCACCCCTCCTGGGCTACATCTGCTGGGTCCAAGGCTCCCAATGGGCATGTCCTTGCTCTATTAAGTTGGTCAAAATGGTTATACAGTGAAATATATGCTTAAACAGGAAAAAAAAGCTGTGAATTTGACTTGAGAAGACAAAAACAAGCTAAAAATGGATTTTGTTTCACCTCAAACAGTGAAGTACAACCCAATACAGCTCCATGGCCCTAGTGGCCCTTTCCTCTTGAAGCAAAAATGGTTGAATAACACCTCTGTTCACTTTGCAACATGTCCCAAACACTCCAGAAGGTTGAAGAAAGCCAAAATTGACTAAAATTTCATCTTGTTTAGTCGAAAATTGAGAAAGTTATGACCCAAACAAAATTTTTCCCAGTGGCACTAGAAAACCTCCTCCAAAACTGGAGGGACTCCAGTTAACTCCACCAAAAAAGGCGGACAAATCAGAATAGGAAGAACTGCGCTATTTTTGGGGGCAGCAATAAGTTTAACTATTAGTTTTTTGGCGCGTTCACATGCAGAAAAGGCGGAGTATAGTTAGTGCTGGCGGTTAGTGTTAACTCCGCGCCTGCGGTCATGGCCTGTAGGTCATATGATTATGGGGCTAGCACCTAAGTGCTTAAACCAAAAATTTCTACCATTTGAAATGGGGTTTAGCCCTTAGTTACAACACTGTTCGTGGGGTCTTAACCCTTAGCCCTGAGGGCTTAAACCTGAAATCTCGCTTATTCAACAGGGCTTAGCCCGTGGTCTTAGACCCGGGTCTTATCACCATAGCGCTGGCCCTTGAGGGCTATACCCAAAGTTCTGCCCGATCCGACTTGTCGTTCAATATGTGCATGAGGTGACCCGAATTAACGTTCACACTTCGCCTGACTCACCCTCGTTTCAATCCTGAAGCTGTTGCTGTGTTGGTCGAGTCGACCCTGCCCGAGGTGTCTGGTCGAGGGTTCGACCCCTCTTGCCTTCAACATTTTTAACATAATCCTTTAACCAATGGTTTGGGGCCATGTGGCAGTCTCCGAGTAGGCCACGTGTCACCCTCCAATAGGCTTATAAAAACTTAACAAAAATGAAATTTTTTTCCATATAAAACTTTTGAAAATGATTTTTTTTTTGGGTCAAAAAGTCCTTTTTTGAAGGTCATTGAGCGATTTAAAACTTCAGTAACTTTCACATACGACATCGGATTTGAGTCTCGTTCACGGTGCCAGAATCACAGCGACGAGACGTTTCTGGTCGTTCAGATTGCAACCAATTCTGAGCAATTCCATTTTGAGCATTTTTTCGACTTGGACATGATCTCCTAATCAATCAGTCATCTTAAAACTCACATTACCTAACCAAAAATATTTATATCTATGAAAATTTACAAAAAAATTATTATTCTAAAAATTTACTTAATTTTTTATTAATATCACTTCCATATTTTACTTCCTCTTTCCTTTTCGTTTTCGACTTTCCATTTCCATATGCATATAATTATAAACTCCTCAATCTACACTATTTTATCTATAATACATTTTAAATAATTTCAATTTTAATAATATACCATAAACAAATTAATTAAAAATTCATTTCACGACCAGTATATTGTTTACATCATTTCATGATAAGAATATTCAATTTACCGTTGATGATGTAGAAAATTTCACTTGCTATACTTGATCACAAATTGATGCGAAAATGTCTAAAATTGTCTTTGCTCTTCATTAACATGTATAGAGTTCAAATATTAAAGAGAATGCAATGCTTATTATATATGCCAATGTTATAACAATGCTTTGTTATGGTTTTAAATACTTTTGTTTTATCAATAATTTGACCTTTTTGTTTGAGTTGGTTTTAAAAGAGGATCATAAATTCTAAAGGTGAATTCCATAATTCCAAATATGACTAAAATTACATAATAAATACCAAGTTATAAATTGGTGTAAGAGTTTAACTAGTAGTTAATTATGAGGGTGGATAGTAGATATGATAATAAAAAATGTTTCTAATACATTTAAGTGTGTAGTGTTTTTCAATGCCAAAAAAATCTACATTTAAGTGTACTGTGGTGTTTTTCAATGCCAAAAAAAAATCTTTTCATGAGATACATTGTTGCAATAATTAATGAACTATCTAAATTTCTTTTATTTAAATGTTTGAGTCGTACAAATCTAACTTCTATATTTGTGAAACCCAAAATCTAATGCAATTAATAATGTAATTATAATGAAAATAAATAGTAAACTCTTCTCATAACTAATTTTATTTAAATGTTTAGCCGTAAAAATCTAATTTTTACATTTATAAAACACAAAATATAATACAATTAATAATGTAATCATAATGTTCCCAATTTGGGTGCGTACTTGATTTACGACATGCCCATTGTAATTAAAGTTGGATTCTTTGAAGGATAAGCTCACCCCTTTCCACATGCATGGCAAGGTTGGCTAGGCTGTCTCTTGCATGCAACGAGGGAATAATATAGTGGGTGGTGGTAGGAGAATCCATTCAAGGCTTGAACACATGCAGGTTTGCATGTCGATTCTTGTGGAAAAGTGGAGATACTTGTAAACTTCTACGGTGGGAGGTCGGCATCAACGAACCTTCAACACTCCGCAACGTTGGATACTTGGTATGTAGTTTGTTACTCCCTCCTTTTCACCATGATGAAAGTATTTGGTGTAAGTGTATTGGGTCGAGCTACCTGGAAGTCGAGGGGGTCAGAGGGTGTTTGTTATGTTCCAACTTTGAATGTGTATGCATGTAGGAGTAATTATGGCAATTGGGTCAAAATTGTTCCTGCTTTTGTCTGGTATGGCTTTTGGCTATTCCAAAGGGACCTAATTCAAGTCCTCAATGTGGTCGACCCCTTATCTCATAAGAAGCCCTGGGTGAACTTGGGATGGCCTTGGGATAGTTCTAGGGCATTTTGGGCTTTTGAATTCTGGGTGTCTGCATCGAGTTGGGCCGGGATGTCAATGTTTATGCCGGTTGAGAGGGGTTTAGTTGCAATCAAGATTCCCTAAACTAGGCCCTGCGGGTGCAATCTGGTTGACCCTCCCGATGTAAGTCTATCAGTGTTGTGTCTGCATTTCAAACATAATGGGTATGACGCCTGGTAGCCCTTTAGGGTATGCTCTGATGGTTTTAATGTTAATTGATGGTTTTGGCTTCGAGAGAATGACCCCTTGTTTGTGTCGAGGAACAATACTATCACTTATTGGTATGAACAAAAGATAGACCCGGTCGACCCTCCCCATGCAAGTTTGTTGATGCCAAGTTTGTGTAACCATCGCAAAGGTCATGATGCTTGACAACCCTGTAGGGTCTGCTCTGACTGTCTGGATGCTATTTGTTGGTTTTGATTTCCAGAGAAAGCCCCCCTTCTTGTTTCGAGGAACAATGTTAAACATTTTTACGATGAATGGAAGGTTAGACCGACCCATGCTCTTGAATTACATTATTATGTTGATACTTGCGCAGGTGGGTAGATTGGTAACATGGCTCCACAGTGGAACTACTTGTAGCTCAGGTCTCCTCCCACGAACTCTTAGCCATAATGCATTTTCCCCAACTTGTAAGAAATTTAACATGGCTCGATCCAGAAGCCCAGCTCTGAGGGGCCATGACAGAAAGTGCAAAGGAAAGGAAACTGCGAGGCAACCCAGTTCATCCACAGGAAAACCGAGAGGAAGAAAACCCATTGTGAGCATCATTAACAATGTTGCAAAAGCCTATCATGAAAATACATTGGAGGATATAAGGAAGTTGATAGAGAAATGGGAGGCATATTTAAATCGCCAAGCAGGTTCAATGGAGACTGAAGCAGATGACTGGAGGGCTTTAGTGCCTGACCCCAGAAAAAATTGAGGTCGTGTACACAATTTAAACAGACCCACTTTCTATATTGGTTTATAAAAGGAATTATGGGCAAGGCCCTGTAGTAGATATCTATGAGCTTGGCCACATTAATACAAGACTTCCTGGACTACATAATTTTTTTTTTTTGAGAAAATCCAGTTCTAGAAGCAAAATTAGGACGGGCACATTGAAAACCACCTACCATGCATCCTCACTTTGACTGAACTCCCGGGATCTAATGCCCAAGACCCGACACCGGTGGAATCTGCGTCGAATGAGGAAGCAAATTAGTTATTATAAAGTTTCTTGATGTAGTTTTTTGTGTTTACTGTTTACATGCAGATAGATTTTAAGATTCCATGTATTTTTCAGTCATGCCAATAGGCAAGTACATGGTAGGATATATATAGACATACAATTTTATATAGCATGGATAGACAGACTTAGAACTTATTGTTTTTGGATGGAATACAATGCTGTTAGGTGGCCAACAGACTTGGTTTATCGCAGGGAAAGTTGAGGCCACCTAATTATCTTCATATCTGGTTGTAAATTTCTGTTAAAATTAATGAAAAAGGAGGTACTACCAATCTTACAAAACAAAATAATGTAATCATAATAAAAAAAATAGTAAACCCTTCTGGCAACCAATTCTTCCTTAAAAGAAAACAATAAATTTGAGTGTTGATGGCTATAATTAAAATGAAAAAGATCTATATATGTTTTAAAATAACTTTCAAACTTGCACATGAAGTCAACTCCTAGTGAACATCTCTATTATTTGGACATGAACCACTCTTGCAAATGTGTAGGCTGCATCATTTCCATCATCCTTTATCACTTTGATTATATATATATATATATATATATATATATTCATGTAAGCTCCAATGTTGGCCATCCTTAGCTTTCATGCAAATTTACATACTGAACGAGCGAATGAATATATTTTTCAATAAGATGTGGAACAAATCCCAGGATTCAACCCTTTCCATAATAATCCTAGGATTCAACCCTTTCCATAACAAGTTATCTTGAATATATTTTCTTCTATCACACACCATTCTTTTCTAGGTTTCTTGTTGTCAAAGTTGCATTGAGACTTATAATCTTTTCCTTTGTTGGGTTAAGAAGTTAATGAGGCACACTTGTTGGTTGATGGAATTTAAGAACAATAATTAAGACATGACCTTGAAAATACAAGGATGATTGTGTAGTTAAATATTTGTAGACAAAGTAGAGGCCAACTAAAAACCCTTATGATGGTATCGTATAAGAGTTTAAAGACATGACCTGCACTACCAAGAGGAGATGAAAACAACAAGCATGTGATAATTGTGACTAGATTGCTAGAGAAGTAAAATTCACAATTGCATCATGCAAGATATGGCAAGTGGAGTGTTAATCAACACATGTTTCACTGTATGATATTGTATATAGAGAAAAGAGTTTGCAATTTTTAATTAGTTTAAAATGCCAACATGCAAAGTCCTCACAATAAAATTCCTTTCAACATAATTAATCATTACAATTTGGTTTAAATATTATAGTTTGAAGTCAAAGATTAAACACACTTTTTTTCATCTTTATAATTATGTGTTATATATTTTTTAAAATTCATAATTTTCATAATTTTATATACTATATTTTAAACAAATTTAAGCTAATTACAAATGATCTATAAACATGATTTACACTTGACCACTCCTTGCCTAGTCTAATTCAATAGTGTGTTAATATGTTGTATTATTCACAAATGGATAGGAGTTAGAAAATGTAGTAGCTTTAAACACACACCATACATGTTTATGTACTCCTATCAAGGTGAGACTATTATGATTTTTGGGATTTTTGGAACCTTTTGTATGCCTCAAAATTATGTAGAAAATTTCAAATGAGGTGTGTAAACTTTGGTCTTATCAATATTTAAAAGTTATAGAACACAAAATAGTAATATTATAGGGAATGATGAGCAATCACTTTAAATTTAAAGGTTGGAACATTCAAACTTGAGAGGAATTTTTAGAAAACAATGGGTGGGTGTGCTTTGTAGAAGTAAATATAAGGTCATTAATGTCAAGTGTATTTAGTGTTTTGTTGAAACCCTGGTGAGAACTTCATATTATGCTTAGATTGATGGGTTAATTATGTTTGGTATCCAGGTTCATGTGCATGAGATGGGGTTTGTGGAAAAGTTCAAAACTTATGTTTTTAGGTATTTTACATAGGAGGAGATGTGGTTTGAGTAACCTATATGGGAAATTTTTAGCCCTATGTAAAAACATTTATTAAGAAAATTATTATCTTGGAGATGTGAGATAAAGTCTCATTGAAGACATAAAGCATACGATCCAAGGCAATGTGGGGATTTTCGTTAATTAATGGATATTGATCTTTGTTGACAAGTAGTTGGAAGATCTTTGTACTCTAGCTTATTATAATTTGCATAAAAAGTTAATCTTGCACTTTGTAATTTTCCTCTATGGAGGTGCCTGGAGTAGAGGGATGATGTTCCCCTTTAACACTCTAAAAGCTTCTCCTTATATTGGGGTTGTTAAAGGGGTAAATTTTGACTCTTCACTCTTTCAAAGATGTAGTCCAAAATATAATTCCTCTCCTTTGATAACGTTGATTCAATGGTTAGGGGACTTCATTATGAAGATAGATAAATACACCATTTTAGAACATATTCAATTGAAGGAAATACACAAGTTCATCAATCATGACAAGAAAAATGTTATTATATGAGATTCAATGGGGTTTAGCCATCGTTTACAACATCAAATGGATGGACTCTAACCAAACAAAAACATGCATGGTCAGTGTTAGCTCTAAAGGTTTCTTTCTCAACATTTTAACAAGCTACGACACTATAAGAAAAGTCATTAAAGAGAGACCATCGTTCTAACACTAAGATGTTCTCTTCTTTAAACAATAGTTTTGGATTTCAATACAACTTCAATATTCAATATCCATCTCCCTAATTAAACAATAGTTTTGGATTTCAATACAACTTCAATATTCAATATCCATCTCTCTAATTGTAATTTGTAATTTGTGTAACACTCTTGAATCTCCACCTCCCTTTGTAGGAATAAAAAAACACAATAAAATTGAAAATTTCATGAATATATCCAAATAAAATAAAATAAAAACATTTCCTTTAATGCTAAAATCTACATAAACTCTTTAATTTAAATAAAAATCAATAAAACAAAATCATTACAAAATACACAAATTCTAAATACCCTAAGTATAAAAATATACTTATAAGATATAAAGTTGGTAAAAAATAAATTACCAATAATAATAATCATATTCTAAAATCAATATTTCAAAAAAAAATATAATTTAAAAAAATTAACAACAAATTCTAAAACAAATTGCTATTAAAAAAGATATAAAAAAACAAAAAACATAAAAATCTTACATCTAACCCTTTAACTTTTATAAAATAATCATGAGAAAGAAGTTGTCTATATCACTACTTAACTCATTAAAAAAAAATAGATAAAGTACGAATTAAATAAATCGAATCAAAAAAGTAAACCAAATCTTTAACTAAATCTAACAAAACACGAGAACTAATTTAGGTGACAAAATGAATCTTAAACTCACCAAATCTTAAATAAAGTGATTTACAAGTACAATCGAACCTCCACATGTAAAATTTATAATGAATCTTGTACACATAAAAAGTCAACAATGAATTTGAGAGGGAGACAACTATAGAGGAATCCATGGTTGTTTCTTATGAAAATGAAAGGTATGAAATAACTCAATGAATTTGAGAGGGAGACAACTAGGTATAGAGGAATCCATGGTTGTTTTTTGTGAAAATGAAAGGTATGAAATAACTTTTTCCGTAGTGTATATATTGACATATCCAATGGACAAATAATATAATATAATGAAAATAACAGTGGAGCTTGACATTTCCCCAAATAATATAATCATTATTATTATATTATTATAGGTCTTAAGGATAAGGTAGGAGGTTTAGTAGAAATGGCCATCAAAATATTTGAGAAAATGATTTTTTTTCGATGTACTAAAACACAATTCCCTCCTAATCATTATTATATATAACTTATGCATAATTTCAAACATTTTTTTTTCCTTTTGAGTAATTTTGTGGCCGAAGATGATTGAATTTTGTTTTTTGTTTTATCTGGGTGGGTTATTGTCTTTTACTGTATATTTATGTTTCATTTATTTTTCTATGTATTATAAAAATACTAGTGTTTTTTTTGTTTTTGTCTTTGTTTTTTTTAAATCATAATTTTTTATTAAATAAAAAGTTTTATTATTATTATTATGTAATTTTAAGGTTATGATTAAGTCAGACATCAATTTGTTGTATGAGATCTCTTGTTTATGGGACAAGGGACTCACTTCCGTACAATGATTTGATTGCTAAATCTACGAAGGCATACATACTCTACCCTCCTCTGGTTTTGAACCTATGATCTCTTAGGAGGGAACACATGTTCTTAACCATTAGGCCCACTCAAGCTGTATTAACCATTAGGCCCATACGTGTATCGAATACATTCAACCACTTTCTCGAAAGATTAAATAAGTAAAAGATGGGCTACATAAGATTACTAGGAGACCAACATTTATCGAGATAAATTAAGCTTCTTTTTTTTACTTTTCTTCTTTTGAAATTTGTATGAAACTTTAGAGTTTGGGTTGACAATACTGTTGTTTTTTACTTATCCTCTAGACTTTGAGGGCACTTCTTTATCTGTGTCAGAACTTTTCGATGTATGTGTTCGTTTTGTCCCTGCCACTCCTTGACTCATGCATGTTTCCTTTTGTTGTTTTTCTAGAGCCTAGATCACATTGTTGTTTTTCTAGAGCCCGGATCACTGCTAACTCAATGCCTTTTTCGACTTGTCTTTTAGGATCATTATGCTTCTTTTCACCCTCCTCTGCTTGGGCATCTTGTTGATTCTGATCTTCTGTTGTTTGATGATCCTCATCCATTTCTTTGTCTTCATCATCTGTAAGATGTAGATCTGGAAACTACTGCCCCTTTGACTATTGAGATCTTTTCTTTGTCCCTTCTTTTGCTTGTGGGCATGTATTCTACAAATGCCCTGTCTGAAGACAAATTTGGCACTCGAAAGTCATATTTTCAAAATCTAATAATTGGGTCCAATTAAAATCTTTATGAACCAGATGGATGTGATCTAGTAGACCTTTACTAAGGTCCATTTCTACACATGTATTAGCAGATGTAAAAATGACGTTTTTCTTTTTTTCTTGATCTATCTTCAAAAGCCTCTCCAAAGTGTTTCCAATACCTTCTACAACTTAGTGATGCCAGAAAGGGAGAGGGAGGTTGTGAAGTCTCGCCCACACTGACATCTTCGTAACCACCATTGTTGTAACATCAAAATATGGAAACCATGGGATTACGAAGAGGCCTGTCCTTCCCAAAAATCATGGTCCCTCATTTAAAACAAACCCTAGATCTTCTCTTGATTATCAAACTATACCACAAAACCCCTATGAACACAAGTGAATATCACAATTTTTGGTCCAATTTGTGAATACTTATTGATGTAGTTCTTCAGAATTTGGCCAAAAACCATTAAATCCACAGATACAATCTCTGGCTTGGAGGAATGTGAAAAGTCCACTTAATTTAGATAAATTTACTAATAGATTTGGTGTTTTTTCCATCTATTCAACAAGGTAAGGACCAGGAATGTTGATGTTTGGATCAAATTTTTTTTGTGACTCCACATGTTTCTTCACTACATCCTTAAACAAAATTGGTCCCTTAGGGTTACTGGATCAAGGGAAACCTCCCCTCTGTCGCAAATTGATGATAATCAAGGACTTTTGTTCAATATCTCAATCTTGCAATATAAAGCCATCTTGTAGAAATCCACATGCATAAATCAAATTTTCAAATTCCATTAGGATACACATTCTATTTTTGATCTTTTGCTTCAGATCAAGCACCAAAGTCGCAAGTCGAACCCCTATGAGGATCGATCTCCCATCAGAGGTTTTTCGCAAAAATTTGAAAAGAACCCCCCACTTTTGGATTTGGTTGAAGAACCTCACAACCAAACGAGTTAATATGGTGTTGGAGAAAAATGGATTTGATAGATTTAGAGCTAAAATCTGCACCTCTAGATCTATATTTGATTTCTAGAGAAAATTCCTTTGCATAGGATCAACGATGGAGCAATAAAATGTTGGGTATGTGTTATATACTTTCCATGATTAGTCACATAAGCGGGGGGGGGGGAGGGCGGGGTTACAGGGGGGGGTGAAAGCCTCCCTTGTACGTTGCGCTAGGCGTAGTTGGGGGGGGGTGTCTCACAGGGGGGCGATAGCCCTCCTTGCCACCCCCCCTGTCCATGGGTTCGCAGGGGGTGGGCAGCCCCTTGCGCGGGGTCCAGGGCAACGTCGCAAGATTTTTTTTCCTTATTTTTTGGTGGGCAGATCCGCCTATGGTTTTGTGCATGGGGTTTCACATGGTTTTGGGGCATGATGGTTTTTGCCCCTCGTATTTTGCAGATCTGGCCAAGGGAACTACGATTATGTTCTAATCTAGGGTTAATGGATTGGGGTTGATGAATGCTTCGACATGTATATATGTGTGTGTGTGTGTGTGTGTGAGTGTGTGTGTTTTGTAACACTAAAATGAATATAATGAAAAATCAAGCTGGTAGTCCCAATTTGGGATTTAGGGGAAAAACCTATGTGTATATCTGTTTAATGTTTTATGCTCTCGGTATTGTTTACTTTTTGTCTTTAAGAATTCGTTTGCAGATAATTTTTGTTCAGGGTTAAAACCTACATTTGGTGTCAAAGATGTTTCGGCTTCAAGGGGACGTCTTTGCTGCTGAGGGGTTTTTTTCTCAGGCCTATGGTATACCCTATTCAGTGGGAGATCTGTGGGATCGATTCTTGCGGTGAAAGAAGATGACAAGTAGTGGAAAGATACAGATCGATAAATTTAATGGTCATATTTTTGAGTTGTGGAAGCTCAAGATGGAGGATCTATTGGTGGATAAAGATGAGTGGATCGCGGTAGATCAGGGTACTAAACCAACAACAATGTTAGATGAAGACTGGGCAAAGTTGGACCGAAAGGCAAAGAGCACAATACGATTATGTATCTCAGATTCGGTATTGTTCAATGTATCTCGGGAAGATACGATGAAGACTTTGTGGGTTAATTTAGGGACTTTGTACCAATCTAAGTCTCTGGTGAATAAATTGTTCTTGCGGAAAAAACTGCATAACCTGAGGATGAAGGATGGAGACTCGGTGACAGAGCATCTGAACACCTTCAATACGGTGGTAATTCAGTTGTCATATGTTGATATTAAAATATCAGATGAAGATAAGTGCATCAGTTTGTTGTGTTCTCTACCAGATTCATGGGACAATCTGGTTATTGCAATAGTTAGCAATACAACTACCTTGAATTTTGATGAAATTGTCTCAGCCTTGTTGTCGGAGGAAATGAGACAGAGAAATATGGAGGTCCATAATGGAGATGCCTTATCTGTACAAGGAAGGTCCTAGAACAGAAACAAAAATAAATTTTCGAGTAGGAGATCTAAATCTATAGGAAATCATGTAATGGTGTGTTGGAAATGCGGAAAGGAAGGGAACTACAAAAAGGACTTCATATCTAAAGCTCCTGAGAAAGGAAAGGGATATGATGATGCTCCATCTACAAAGGAAAAAACCACCTCAAATGAAGGTGGGGACGTGTATTTGGCTTCTTCATCAAATATAGCTGAAGATCATGCGGCATGGTTGATTGACTCAGGTGCATCCTTTCACTTCACTCCCCATAGGGAGTGATTATGTGATTATGATAAGTATGATGGTGGTAATGTCTTCTTAGGGGATGATAGGAAGTCCAAAATCATCAGATATGGAAAAGTCAAGATGAATCTGCAAGGTGGACGGATTAGAACATTTCATCGTGTTCTGCATATTCCTGCATTTTCCAGAAATCTGATTTCTATAAGAAAGATGGACGATGTAGGTGTAAAAATAGTGTTTAAGAAAGATACCTGCAAGATGGTTTAGGGAGCATTGGTATTAATGCGAGGAGCTCAGATTGGAACTTTGTACAAGCTTCAAGGTAGCACTTTTATTAATGGGTGCAACATTTATATGGTTCCTAAAAGTGGAGCGGAAAGCCCAGCGGTCTCTGGAGAAAAGACCATGCTATGGCATCAAAGGCTTGGACATAATGGAGAGAAGGGCCTTCATATACTTCATGGTAATGGTATGGTAGAAGGTATGTCTAATTACTCTTTGGATTTCGATTTCTGTGAACATTGTGTATATGGGAAGAAGAATTGGGCGAGTTTTCATTCTGGTGCTAAGAGGGCGAATAAGATATTAGAGATTGTGCACAGCGATGTGTTTGGACCTCTATCGGTTCCATCACTGAGAAAGCAAGTGTATTATGTTTCATTCATAGATGACTTCTCAAGGAATACATGGATTTATTTCTTGAGGAAGAAATATGAATTCTTTGACATATTTAAATAATTTAAGGCTCTGGTGGAAAACCAGACAGGGAAGAAGATAAAGGTGCCGAGGACATATAATGGTGGAGAGTTCTGCAAGAAGGAATTTGAAGAGTACTGTAAGAAGTATGGTATAGCACAACAAAAGGCTACTCCCTACACACCTCAACAAAATGGAGTTGCAGAAAGAATGAACAAAATGATGATGGAAAAGGCAAGAAGCATGCTCCGTGGTATGAGGTTAGGACAAGAATTCTGGGCAGAGGTAGTGGAGACTGCGTGTTACCTGGTTAACATATCACCTTCATCAGCGTTGGAGGATAAGACTCAACATGAGGTATGGACTGGTAAGAAACCGTCTCTTTCACAACTGAGGGTATTTGGATGTGATGCATATGTACATGTTCGAAAGGAGAAAAGGGTCGAGTTGGATAATAAATCTAAAAGGTGCATCTTTATTGGGTATAAGGATGGTTTAAAAGGTTACAAGATTTGGAACCTGGAAACAAGAAAGGTCGTGTAAATTCGATATGTGGTGTTTAGAGAGGTAAAAGATGTTGTTAAACATGAAGTCCTACGAAAGGAACCTGAGAATATAGAGTTTGAGCTAAAGGAGGATGAATCAGACTCTACAACAGAAAAAATATTCAGAAGAGGAAGAGCCACAAACTTCAGCTGTGAGAAGATCAGTTCGGGAATGAAGGAAGCCAAAAAGGTATAGTCCATCTATTTTCTGTTCAATTTTTTATTTAACTATCATTGATGATGATCCAAGAACTATTAGGGAGACAATAGATTCAGAGGATGGAAAACTCTGGAAGGAGGCCATGGTTGATGAAATGGCATCCTTGCACAAAATGAGGCATGGGATCTGGTGGAGTTGATAGCTAGAAGGAAGTCCATTGGGAGAAAATGGGTGTTTATGAAGAAGATGCATGTAGAAGGTAAGGTGGAGAAATATAAAGCTCGGTTGGTAGAAAAATGTTATTCCTAGGTGTCGGGAATTGATTTTGGTGATATTTTTTCTCCTGTTTTCAAGGTTACTTCTATTAGATTACTT
The DNA here is from genome assembly GCA_034641835.2 of Pinus albicaulis. Taxonomy (NCBI): domain Eukaryota; kingdom Viridiplantae; phylum Streptophyta; class Pinopsida; order Pinales; family Pinaceae; genus Pinus; species Pinus albicaulis. The sequence continues at coordinate 91,093 of JAXQQM020083050.1, forward strand.
TTATTTATTGCTGATGCATTTGATTTTGAGGTAGAATAGATGGATGTGAAGACAACATTTCTTCACGGTGATCTGGAAGAGGAGATATACATGAAGCAACTTGGAGGCTTTATAGTGAAGGGTAAGAAAGAACTGGTATGCAGGTTAAAAAAGTCTCTGTATGGGTTAAAATAGTCACCAAGGATGTGGTATAAAAAATTTTCTACCTATATAAGGGGACTTGGCTTCATCAGAAGCAAAGCGGATTAATATGTGTGTTTTAAATTAATTGGTGACTGTGTTATTTATTTGGTCTTGTATGTGGATGATATGTTGCTAATTGGAAATGACAAAGAAATTATCCAGGATTTGAAGACCCAATTTTTCTCCAAATTCTACATGAAGGATCTTGGTGTTGCAAACTATATTTTGGGCATGGAAATTAAGAGATATTCGACAAAGAGGAAGCTCTGGTTAAACCAGAGGAAGTAGGTCGAGACAATATTGCAGAGGTTCAATATGCAGGATAGTAAGACGGTGAAGGTTCATATTCCTGTAGGTGTAAAGCTATCTACTGAACAATGTCCCAAGACACAAGAAGAAGAGGAGGATATGTCTCGTGTTCCATATGCAAGTGCAGTGGGTAGTCGGATGTATGCAATGGTCTATATTAGACCAGACATTGCATATGCAGTGGGATTATTGAGCAGGTTTATGTCAAAACCAGGGAAGGAGCATTGGACAACAGTGAAGCGGGTTTTCAGATATTTGTGTGGCACTAGTGATTATGGTTGTGCTACCACGGAAGACCAGGATTAAACAGAGTTTTAGAAATCTATGGTTTTGTTGATGCAAACTGGGTTGGAGATCTGGACCAAAGAAGATCTACAAGTGGGTATGTGTTTATATTATTTGGAGGTGCAGTCAGTTGGATGAGTAAAAGACAGTCTGTAGTGGCTCTTTCAACTACAGAGGCAAAATACATGGCGGCCACTCATGCAAGCAAGGAAGCAGTTTGGCTGCAGAGATTGTATTCAAGTATGGGGTTGGTGCAATGAGCTATAAGGATAGACTGTGATAGCCAAAGTGAAATTTTCTTGGCTAAGAACCCTACTTATCATTCAAAGACAAAGCACATTGATGTTCAATATCACTTTGTGAGAGATATGGTCTGAGGATAAAAATGTGTTGCTCATAAAGGCGGACACTTTGAAGATTGTTACAGATGCATTGACGAAGTCTGTGAGCACTTAGAAGTTCTCTTGGTGTAGAGAAACAGTGGGTGTTGTAGAGCTAGACTAATGACTAAGCTCTCCTCTGGCCCCCTGTGGAATGAAAAAAACAAGTGGGAGAATGTTGGGTATATGTTATATTATTTCCACTATTAGTTGCATGTGTGGGGGGGTTACAAGGGGGGTGAATGCCCCCCTTATACGTTGCTCCAAGGGTGCGGAAGCCCCCCCTGTGCAGGGGTTTGCAGGGGGCGGGTATCCCCTTGCGCGGGGTCTGGGGCAACGCTTAGAGAATTTTTTTTTTCCTTATTTTTCAGTGGGTGGACCCGCCTATGGTTTTGTGCATGGGTTTGCACATGGTTTTGGGGCATGATGGTTTTCGGCCTTGGTATTTTGTATATCCCATCAAGGGAACTACGATTATGTTCTAATCCAGGGTTAATGGATTGGGGTTTATGAATGTTTCAACATGTATATATATGTGTTGTAACACTAAAATGAATATAATGAAAAATCAAGCTGGTAGTCCCGTTTTGGGATCCAGGGGAAAAATCTCTATGTATATCTGTTTTATGTTTTATGTTATCGTTATGGTTTATTTTCTATCTTTAAGAATTCATTTGCAGATAATTTCCATTCAGTGTTAAAACCTACATAAAACCCATATATGAGTGATGCCCTATACTAATCAACAACCAAATTGGTGTTTACATACTCTAATCTATACATATCGTCCCCACCAAAATTATCGTGGACGCCCAAGATATACTTAAAACCAACAAAGATGGCGTTAAAAGCCTTACGTGCAAATAAAATATCCATCAAATTATGCATATCCATCAATTATATTTAACGTTTTGTAGTGTAATATATTAAAAAATTAGTTAATTTTAATCATTTTTTTAGAATTTTGTATTTTAGTTTATATAGAGTAGTATATTTTATATCGTGTGTTAAATGTCTAGGGTATATACAAGTTCAAGTGGCGTTTGTATGCAAATTTATTTGGGCACTTTCATGTGTAACAAATCATTATAAAAAAGGTAGTATAATAACATCCATGGCTATACCACCCCATTTAAAGCTCAACAAAAGGAAAAAGTTGGTGATTGCTCCACCATCATGCAACAATCTGAGTTTAGGAGGGAACATGGATTTTATGGCTTTGCATGGCTCGAGGGAAAAAGGGATACTAACGTACTAAAGGTTTTGGGTTTGCTCTCTAGGCTCCTTTCATTTGATACTATGGAATGTACCTCCTTTATTCCATTGCTATACTTTGTCTTGGTTTGTTAAATCAAGTTATGGGTGCAAAACCCCAAAAAATCTCTTGATAGGAAAAGTTTTTGCAAGGGGTAACGTTTATCTGATGGTTTCTTGCATTAAGCTACTAGCCATCTATACCACCCTAGCTCCATACCTCCTATCTCTAGCTCAATACTAATAATTTAATCCCAACTTCTGCATCATATTTCCATTGCAAACTATTAACAATGAAGAGAGCTAGCAAAGGTGATTGTCATAAATATAATAGGAAAGGCCTAACTCACAGCTCCAATTCCACTACCAAAAATCATTCCTCTTGTAAAATTCCTTAACGTATCACTTATGTACAATCAAATGCCATGAAATCTTGGGGAACTACCAATGTTAGTTCTCCAATGACACCAAAACCAAGGTGGAATCCATGGAGAAAGTAATCAATAAGAAGAGAAGGAAGTTATCGAATGCTTATTTGGAGACATAATTTAAGGAGTGGGTGCTAGACACATGTTTCCTCAGGTTTAAAGATACCAAAGTCTTCAAGATAATTGAGGTCTAGTGGCTAAACAAGGCTCTCATCACCCGAGTAGTTGAGGAAAGAGGACACTGACCTCTGTCGAGGCATAAAAAGGTATCTTTTTAACACCTATTTATCTCACATTAATTATCAATCCGGGAGCGACTTTTTATTTCAAGAGTGTACTCAGTCTGAGGCAGCAATTTATCCAAGAGTAATGCTGTGAAGATGTAGTACAGAATAACAAATGCTTGTAAAGAAACCTAATTACAGTAACAAGAATGGAAAGATTAAACTACTTCAATCTTGCAGAACATCGATCAGGGATGCAGTAGCAATAACTCTTTCCCTTAGAAATTGATGCAAGATTACCAATTCTGGGGACTTGGAAGCAAAAGCCTCTATCCTCGACAGTTGGAAATCTTAAAGCAAATGAAACACAAGAAAATTCAATAAAAGCAATTTAAAGGAAACGAAAGCTGGAAATGAACAGCAGCATGTAACTGTAACTCATCTATTTGCTGATCTAAAGCTATGAATCAGAAATAAACAATAAACAGAAATGGAACAACAATATGAACAACAATCAAATAACTCTGTAATCATAATAAATCTAAATGCAATTATCACACAACAGAAATAAAAGAATAGAAATACAAACAACGGATCGCTCCACCAGGGCCGAGCCCTCAACCGCCGGTGAAAGCACCGCTGAGCTACTGCAAAGCTTGAGAAATGGAATGAAAACGCCTCTTTGTATTAATCAAACATGAATTGCTTTTACATCAGTTGCTCTTTGATCACAAGAGTCAAGGAATTACAGTGATACAAAATGAATACAATAATCATCCATTCTCCTCCATCCTCTCTCAATACACAATACATGTTCTCCTTTTATAATCAGAAGGAGGAGAAATTAAATAGCAAATATAATCTTCCATAACAATATGATCAACCAGAAAATATATTTCCAACAATCTTTGAGCAAGAGCAAGGCGAATTTGGCTTTGCAGCTGAGATTTGGAGGACGGCCGCAACAACAAATCTGAGAAAATCGTGCTCAAAGAACCCTATGTTTCTCTCAATACAGGCCGAATTTGGGCAAACCGTTCTTCACTAAAGTTAATTGGGTTCGTTATGGACAAAACCCATGTTCCAGATTTTCTAGATTCTTCTTCATTTGCTCAAAATTTTAACCGCACAACTGTCACTTCTTATTCTAGCGGATTTCTGAGTTGGAATATCTCATGATGATTTGGAAATCAAATCTGTAATTTAGGAAATATCTTGGAGGCTAAAATGATAAATGATATTAATAAACCATCATTGATAAAATTATGCATAATAATAATCAATTTATTAAAAATAAAGGAGAAGAATTAATATTCATCCATAAGAGCATAAATCATTATAAGATGGATTTATATGATAAATTATAATAAATGATATGATAAACAAGAGTAAAAGTGGATGAAGTAAGTGATAAAAAGTGGTCGTATTCACGGCCCAACATACCCCCAAACTGAATATATTGCATGCCCTCATGCAATCCAAAACTGAATATATTGCATGTCCTCATGCAATCCAAAGACAAAACCCATGTGTTAACCAAGAAAAGAAAATTGTTCATCCCAACCCATAAAATGGATGGAACAAATGCATGTTTCCTCAAATAATGAGCATTCAATTTTCGCAATCTTGATAAAGGCATAACAATTTTTGGAGTTGATGTTCAACTGTATATGAAGTTGCAGAAAAAATGTAATATAAGTAACAACAAACTTCATTAACCATTTTCTCAAAAATCAGATTGTTTGGATCATGAGATATATAAAAAATGGTTGTAGGTAATAGTGCATAATTTTCGAAATTTTATGAACTAATTTAGCGTGAAATTATCTGGGTTTGTGTATTTTAATGATACCTCTCTGTTATCCAGAAATCACAAGAATTCAGTTCATAGTTTTAAAGATATATGCAAATCAATTTCTGCACTATATACAAATGAAATTGTATGCCTTAAATGAGAAATAAAGTGGAAAACATCCATCATGTGTAGCAATTCCCCCTCAAACTGAAGAATTAGCATGTCCTCATGTGATGCTAGAAAACAAAGAGAGGTGGTTGCTATAATCTGTTAACATCGATGCTTGGTGTAAAACATGGAATAAGGGAGGTGTTGAGAATGAATAAGAATATCTATGGATGATAAAGTATATTACGGACATGGTCATAAGAAATAAATGAAGGAAATTAACACTCCCCCAAACTGAAAGATGAGATGTGTCTAGAAAAATGGGAAGTGGTAAAGATATGGAATGAATGATGATAAATAATGCTCAATGGATTTTCATGAAATTCTCCTAAATTCATAATAAATCAGAAAATTATGCTATTTTACCTCAAGTGTTACCTCCGAAAAAAATGGAATGACATGTAAGGACTGGCCTTTGTTGAAGCTGATGTAGGCTGAGCAGTTACTGAAAGTAATGCAGAAGGTGGAAGCCATTCAAGCATATCATGTCTGAAGAATTATGCGTTCGCGAGCCTTTGTTATTTAATTGCAATAGTGATCATGCTGCAGATAGAATTTTCTGCATACTTGTTGTTCTCCTGTAAACAAATCACAATTCTGTATGCAATTTTCTTGAATCCATGGTTTTGGTTTTAAATGGAAACATATAAGACGCATGCAAAAAAAAAGTTCAAGCAAAACAAAAACTCTGTAAAAATGCAGTATCAATATTGTGGCAAATCAACAAAATAGAAGAGCAACGTATTGCACAACAATTGTACAGCATGGAAAGACATACATACTTATGATACAATCAAAAAATTATCGCATTACTGAAATCCATGCATGTGATAAATCGTAAACAGATATAGAAGCATTTTGTAATGATTCAAGGATAAGGAGAAGGGACAGCTTAAGATAAACATAAGTACAAATGCATTATTTACCATTTCAAACTAATAAGATCGATTTGTAATGATTTTCATGTATCATAGGTTCGGAAGTAAAGGTAAAGGACTCATACTTTCATTTGATTTTTAAATATAGATATAGGAAAAGGGTTAAATATAACTATTGATGTGTATAAATGTGACTCAGCCAAGTCGGCGAGCTCATAGCCTTGATAGAGTTGCTCTTTCACCTTAGGAACCATTGTCCTTTATTTATCTTTTTGAGAAGTGCTTGTGGTGTCATTCTATCGGCCATTGTGTCTTGCTTGGTATGGTGACCAGATAAATCACAATGCCATTCACCGGGAAGAAGTGAAAGGTGGGCAGGTCGGCTTGTGATGAGACCTCCTGTTCCAAAGACTTCTTGATTTTTCAATTATCTATTGGACCATGTCCTTGGTTTGGTGGCCATGATGGGAATGCCACTTCACTTGCTTCCTTATGAACATGGTAGGCTGGCTCTTGATGAGACCCCCTATCCTCCATCTGCCAAATTATAAAATTATTAATGAAATATGTAAATATTTTTCTTTTCATATAGCACTTTCCTATTTATTCATAAAGGATGGCTCAACACTCCTTAAGAGTAGGGATGGTGGAAGAAGTCTGAACAGCTCAATAGAAAAGAATATGCCTTTGTTCCTACTTCATAAGTAAAAATCAAAGAAAGTTATAAAATATGGGAAAGAACCAACATGATAAATATAATCGATCATATGAATTTAGTGGTAATAAGACAACAAAATCATGTTATTGATTATGTCCCTTTTTCATTTTTCTTATCATTACTAAACAAATTTCTTAAAAATGACGATTTCTTTTGATTTGATAATTACAGTAAGCTTTAATTTGTATGTCCTTCCATAAATTGTATGTTTGTCTTTCAAAAAGTCATGAAAAATTCAAAAAAATCCTTAAAAAAATTGGTCACAAACAAGAAAAATGCACTCAAAAAGTGTTGCTCCCTTGGAAAGGAACATTAAAAACAATTTGCGAAAATGTTGTTCCTTTGGAAAGGAACAACAAAACAATCTGCAAAAATGTTGTTCCTTTGGAAAGGAACAACAAGAACAGTCTGCGAAAATGTTGTTCATTTGGAAAGAAACAGCAAGAACAGTCGGTGCTGTTCCTTTTGAAAGGAATAGCAAAAACGAGCGGTGCTGTTCCTTTTGAAAGGAACAACAAAAATAAGCGGTGTTGTTCCTTTTGAAAGGAACAACAAAAACATGCAACAAAAATGTTGTTCTTTTTGAAAAGAACAACAAAAATGTTGTTCTTTTTTAAAAGAACAACAAAACAAAAAGGAGAAAAAAAAAAAAAAATAGAGGGGAAAAACAAAGCTAATATGCAATCCATTGCCAAGCAAATCCAATCAAATAGAAAGAAAAATTTATATACAGGTTTCAAGAATTTTTTTTTTTACAGAATTGCTGCTACTGAAGAATTGCCTTCTGCAATTGAAACTTGCATGGTGGGGTCCTTATTGTTCAATTGCCACTGGAGCGGAAATTTAAAGATATTAATACCTGAAACACAAAAACATAAAAGAAATCAGAAAAAAAAAAAAAAACACTTTTATTGAGTTACAACAGCTATGTTATTTCTCAGAGAATATCAAATCAATTAATGGAAAAAATGATCTTTTGAAAAATGTTTTGGCAGCAGTAACATGAATCTTGAAATGGGAACCAATTCTTCATTTCTTCTTGTTATGAATCTGTTAGGTAATAAACTAGATGGAATTCCCTTGTTTCACTAAAATTTCTCTCCAGAATCACTCGTCCATAAATTGACCTTCTTTGTTTTGCTAAGACCTGCAAAAAATGAGTGTCTACATGCAGTAAAACATTAAATCATAGAGAAAGAGAGGTGCTCGGGCTCTCCTAATCCAAGAATTATGCAAAAAAACTAACAAGTAGTTACTCTGTAGAACAAATCCACGAACAAAGTAAAATTAATTTATTACCTGTGGGAGAGCAGTGGCCAATCATGCTAGCCTGCAGTGTTTCAATCATAACTTCTTTGTTTTTCGTCCGATTCGAGTGATTCCAAAGCCAAATGAGAGCTAATTAAAAGTTTTATCTCCAATAGAAATAGGTTTTAAAAATTCCATGTAATGGTATGTTAAATTTTCTTAGAACAACCTGCATAATAGAGTCATTTTCGATTTTCCAGCTCAGACCAACAGTTGGTATTTCAAGTATAAAGCATTTGTTTAATGGCGGATTGAACTGATTAAAATTGGAGATTAAAGTAGAGTCATTTATTGATCTCCAATAGAAACAGGTTTTGAAGACAAGAAGAATTGATGGATCAAATATGTTAAGGAACAGTCGAGAAAACAGAGTTTCAAGAGTGCTGATTTATGATAGACAGTCAGTATTTTGGTCATAAATTCCTCATACGATATTGAAATTGAGTGATTCAAATTGTTTTATAAACTAGATTCATAGAGGAATCTACCATAGAAACAGGTTTTAAAAATATAATCATTTAGGCCTTCAAAAACTGACTGTCCCAACTCTATCGTTGAGCTGCCTACTAGACACCTTGTCAATGTTTTGGTTCTAACTTTTTCGTTTCAAATCCAAATTGAGTGATTCCAATTGGGTTGGAAAGTAGACATTAAGGGCTACTTAGGATAGAAACATGTTTTAAAAATATTAAATTTTTGTTCCCCAAAACATGACTGTCCCAACTGTGTTTTCAGAAATTTCATCAAGCCCGCAAGCCAAAAAAATATGATATTCAATAAATTTTTCCATATTGATGATAAAAATGATATGAGTGTTTGTAGAATTGTTGTTTGCAATATAATTAATCTACATACACAGATAAATTAGAATATTTATCATCAATGTTGATTTCACAGCGCGTTGCAACAAAGAAACAACTATTTTTACTAAAATAAAATAATAATAAAAATGTGTTTATTTTATTTCCTTATTTATTTTATTTTCTCCACTATCCTACTCTTATTTGGAGAATGAATAAGATTACGTATAAGAGTATTTCCAGTGGAGCCATTTCCAAAATAAGGCTTCAATTATGTACATACCCAAATTTGAAAAATGTATGTTAATAAAAATTAGGGTATGAGAAGCCAACTTCCCTTGAAAAGATGATGCCAAAAATTGTTGAAGTATGGAGTGATGTTGCAAACAAATGATAGAGTGAAACCAATCTTCAATATATTCTTTACTTCCTTGATTTCCCATATCCATCGTATCATGAAGTTCTTGAGCTTTTAAAATGGTTTGTTGATGCAAACTAGAAGAAACCTCATTTTCTCTCATAACTTCTACAATTTTTGGATTTGATTCATTATGAGTCTCAGTGTAAGTTTTCTCCAATGGTGCATGTGAGATAGAATGGGTGGGAAGGGTGGATGAATTTTGCAGTTCAACACTGTAAGCATGTTGTATTGGTTTATTATGGTGAAGGTGTGGAATGAGTTGAGCAGGAGATTGTGTAGGGAATGGAGCCTCTTGATGATGTAGTTGATTGTGTTGAGTAAATGATTTTGATTGGCAAACAAGGTGTTGTGAAAGAGCTGGAAGATGTGTTTGTGCTACAAGATGAGGGAGAGTAGTCATGCAATCATAAGGTGAACCATGCCAATCTTGTAGACAAGATTGGTAGTGGTTATATTGAGGTTGGCATGGCTGCCCTAACATATGAGTATTCCATAATGAATTATGCAAGTAAGAGAATGGAGAGGAAGTGTTTTGAACCATACCTGTAGGCCATGATTTCCATGGTTTTGACCTTGTTGCAGCTTCCCCATCTCTTTGATATGCTACTTCCAAATTAGATAAAGAAGAGTGAGTATCTATGGGATGCTCCTTTTGGTAATGAGGGCAAAACACTTCATCAAATTCTTGATTTCTCTGATCCTGCAAAACATTCAATTGTGAATTTAGAGAGCTAATAAAATCATATTTAAAATTTTCAATTAAAACCTTGATTTCGGCTCTTATGTCTCTTGTTCTTGTAGTACATTTGGAAAGGAAAGAAGAAGCTTCTCTAGAATTCTTACCAGCCTTTGAAATTCCTCTTGAATACCTTATGCACAACTCACAAACATCATCATATGATAACTGAAAAACATCACCTTTTCCTATCAGATTTAAGAGTTCTAAAAAATCATCTTTGATTCCTTTAAGAATGAGTGTTTTCAAGATCTCTTTTTCCAAATGCTTATGCCTTGATTTTTGAAGGTTGTATCGAAATCGCTCTACATAGTCCTCCAAGCTTTCATCTTCCCTTTGTGTCATACCAAAAATATCTTCATTGGATTTGCAATAGTCTTGGTACTTCTTCAAGAATACGTTCTTCATGTCCTCCCATGTTTTGATGCAATTCCCACCTAGGCTCATGAACCATCGGAGAGCTGCTCCTTTTAAAGTAAGAGGAAACACTTTCAATCTTTGATCATTAGTACAATAATCATATCCTCTACAAAGTATTTCAAACTCAAATAAGAATGCATCTGGATCTTCATTTGTCAAACCATGAAAATTTGGTAGAGACAATTGGGGAATTATGTGCATTTGTGTCACTCCTCCTAGATCTTTGATAGGGAATTCAAAAGTTGCAATGTGAGCCATTTATTACCATAATAGAAGATGTTCTTCAGGTGTTTCTTTAAGGATCCTCCTTCCAATGTTCCTATCAATTGGTTAGTGAAATGGGTGGTGCTTACATCACCACTCGAGGGGAATTACAAGATTTTTTTCAAAAAAGACTCTACCTCTAAAATTCAAAAAAAATGCAAGCATTCATTCCTACCTTAAGCTTTCACTCAATTCTGCTGTGAAGCGGGCCAGTGAACAAGTGTGTTTCTTGCTCGGTGCGCAGGTTCTTACCTTCCGTCTTTAATACCCAATTCTTCCCAAGAAGAAAAAAATTAAATATGCATCACTCTTTCTAAATGGCATACACTCTCCCCGGCAACGGCGCCAAAATGTCGAGGCATAAAAACGTATCTTTTGAACACCTATTTATCTCACATTAATTATCAATCCGGGAGCGACTTTTTATTTCAAGAGTGTACTCAGTCTGAGGCAGCAATTTATCCAAGAGTAATGCTGTGAAGATGTAGTACAGAACAAATGCAAAGGTAACAAATGCTTGTAAGAAACCTACTTACAGTGACATGAATGGAAAGATTAAACTACTTCAATCTTGCAAAACATCGATCAGGGATGCAGTAGCAATAACTCTTTCCCTTAGAAATCGATGCAAGATTACCAATTCTGAGGACTTGGAAGCAAAAGCCTCTATCCCCGACAGTTGGAAATCTTAAAGCAAATGAAACACAAGGAAATTCAATAAAAGCAATTTAAAGGAAACGAAAGCTGGAAAGGAACAACAGCGTATATCTATAATTCATCTATTTGCAAATCGAAAGCTGTAAATAAACAATGAACAAAAAATGGAACAGCAGTATAAAATGAACAGCGATCGAATAACTATGTAAACGTAATAAATCTAAAGGCAATTATTACAGAACAAAAATAAAAGAATAGAAATACAAACAGCAGATCGCTCCACCAGGGCCGGGCCCTCAACTGCCGGTGAAAGCGCCGCTGGGCTACTGCAGAGCTTGAGAAATGGAACAAGAACACCTCTTTGTATTAATCAAACATGAATAGCTTTTACATCAGTTGCTCTTTGCTCACAAGAGTCAAGGAATTACAATGATACAAAATGAATACAATAATCATCCATTCTCCTCCATCCTCCCCCAATACACAATACATGTTCTCCTTTTATAATCAGAAGGAGGAGAAATTAAATAGCAAATATAATCTTCCATAACAATATGATCAACCAGAAAATATATTTCCAACAATCTTTCAACAAGAGCAGGGCGAATTTGGCTTTGCAGCTGAGATTTGGAGGACGGCCGCAACAATAGAACTTAGAAAATCATGTTCAAAGAACCCTGTGTATCTCTCAATACAGGATGAATTGGGGAAAACCATTTTTTGCTAAAGTTAATTGGGTCCGTTTTGGACAAAACCCATGTTCCGGATTTTCTAGATTCTTCTTCATTTGCTCAGAATCTCAACCGCAAAACTGTCACTTCTTATTCCAGCGGATTTCTGAGTTGGAATATCTCATGATGATTTGGAAATCAAATCTGTAATTTGGCAATTATCTTTGGAGGCTAAAATGGTAAATAATATTAATAAACCATCATTGATAAAATTATGCATAATAATAATCAATTTATTAAAAATAAAGGAGAAGAATTAATATTCATCCATAAGAGCATAAATCATTATAAAATGGATTTATATTATAAATTATAATAAATGACATGATAAAGAAGAGTGAAAATGGATGAAATAAGTGTTAAGAAGTGGTCGTATTCACGGCCCAACATACCCCCAAACTGAATATATTGCATGCCCTCATGCAATCCAAAACTGAATGTATTGCATGTCCTCATGCAATCCAAAGACAAAACTCATGTGTTAACCAAGCAAAGGAAATTGTTCATCTCAATCTCATGAAATGGATGGAACAAATGCATGTTTCCTCAAATAATGAATATTCGATTTTAGCAATAGAGGCATAACAATTTTTACAGTTGACGTTCAACTATATGTATATGAAGTTGCAGAAAAATGTGACATATGTAACAACAACCCTCATTAATCATTTTTTTAAAAATCAGATCATTTTGATGCACGGATCATGAGATAAAAAATGGTTGTAGGTGATAGTGCATAATTTTCAAAATTTTATGAACTAATTTAGCATGAAATTATCTGGGTTTGTGTATTTTAATGATACCTCTCTGTTATCCAGAAATCACAAGAATTCAGTTCATAGTTTTAAAGATATATGCAAATCAATTTCTGCACTATATACAAATGAAATTGTATGCCTTAAATGAGAAATAAAGTGGAAAACATCCATCATGTGTAGCAATTCCCCCTCAAACTGAAGAATTAGCATGTCCTCATGTGATGCTAGAAAACAAAGAGAGGTGGTTGCTATAATCTGTTAACATCGATGCTTGGTGTAAAACATGGAATAAGGGAGGTGTTGAGAATGAATAAGAATATCTATGGATGATAAAGTATATTACGGACATGGTCATAAGAAATAAATGAAGGAAATTAACACTCCCCCAAACTGAAAGATGAGATGTGTCTAGAAAAATGGGAAGTGGTAAAGATATGGAATGAATGATGATAAATAATGCTCAATGGATTTTCATGAAATTCTCCTAAATTCATAATAAATCAGAAAATTATGCTATTTTACCTCAAGTGTTACCTCCGAAAAAAATGGAATGACATGTAAGGACTGGCCTTTGTTGAAGCTGATGTAGGCTGAGCAGTTACTGAAAGTAATGCAGAAGGTGGAAGCCATTCAAGCATATCATGTCTGAAGAATTATGCGTTCGCGAGCCTTTGTTATTTAATTGCAATAGTGATCATGCTGCAGATAGAATTTTCTGCATACTTGTTGTTCTCCTGTAAACAAATCACAATTCTGTATGCAATTTTCTTGAATCCATGGTTTTGGTTTTAAATGGAAACATATAAGACGCATGCAAAAAAAAAGTTCAAGCAAAACAAAAACTCTGTAAAAATGCAGTATCAATATTGTGGCAAATCAACAAAATAGAAGAGCAGCGTATTGCACAACAATTGTACAGCATGGAAAGACATACATACTTAAGATACAATCAATGAAATTACAACATTTACTGAAATCCATGCATGTAATGAATCGTAAATAGATATAGAAGCATTTTGTAATGATTCAAGGATAAGGAAAATAATGACCGAGGATAATTTTAAGGATGAAAAATTATCTTGAAGTTTAAAAAATTGGCGAATCTCACTAGTCCCTAATATGAAAACTATAAAATGTTTATTGATGTGTTTGTAAAATTATGCAAATTTATAATTATATTATATATATTTTCTATATAATGTTGGCGATTTTTAATGTAAAATAATTTTATATTGTAAAATTTGGGCGAATCATTTTTATAAAAAAATGGAAATTGGCGAATCTTTTTTGGAAAAACCATGGAAAATTAGCCCACTGCGAATATTAGCCCCTAAAATTTTCCATAGTGACATTTAAGATAAACATAATTAAAATTGCATTATTTACCATTTCGAACTAATATGATTGATTTGTAATGATTTTCATGTATCATAGGTTCGGAAGTAAAGGTAAAGGACTCATACTTTCATTTGATTTTTAAATATAGATATAGGAAAAGGGTTAAATATAACTATTGATGTGTATAAATGTGACTCCAATACCGTCAGCAGAGCTCTGTTGCCCACAGCTGTCCATAACCTTGACAGAGTTGCTCTTTCACCTTGGAACCATTGTCCTTTATTTATGCTGAGGAAGTGCTTGTGAATTGTCATAACGGAGGCCATTGTGCTGGCTTGGTGACCAGATAAATCACAATGCCATTCACCGGGAAGAAGTGAAAGGTGGGCAGGCCGGCTCGTGATGAGACCTCCTGTTCCAAAGACTTCTTGATTTTTCAATTATCTATTGGACCATGTCCCTGGTTTGGTGGCCATGATGGGAATGCCACTTCACTTGCTTCCTTATGAACATGGTAGGCTGGCTCTTGATGAGACCCCCTATCCTCCATCTACCAAATTATAAAATTATTAATGAAATATGTAAATATTTTTCTTTTCATATAGCACTTTCCTATTTATTCATAAAGGATGGCTCAGCACTCCTTAAGAGTAGGGATGGTCGAAGAAGTCTGAACAGCTCAATAGAAAAGAATATGCCCTTGTTCCTACTTCATAAGTAAAAATCAAAGAAAGTTATAAAATATGGGAAAGAACCAACATGATAAATATAATCGATCATATGAATTTAGTGGTAATAAGACAACAAAATCATGTTATTGATTATGTCCATTTTTCCTTTTTCTTATCATTACTAAACAATTTCATTAAAAATGACGATTTCTTTTGATTTGCGGATTACAGTAAGCTTTAATTTGTATGATTGTGTATCCTTCTATAAAGTGTATGTTTGTCTTTAAAAAAGTTATGAAAAATTCAAAAAAATCCTCAAAAAAATTGTTCACAAACAAGAAAAATGCACTCAAAAAGTGTTGCTCCTTTGGAAAAGAACATTAAAAACAATTTGCGAAAATGTTGTTCTTTTGGAAAGGAACAGCAAAACAATTTGCGAAAATGCTGTTTCTTTGGAAAGGAACAACAAGAACAATCTGTGAAAATGTTGTTCCTTTGGAAAGGAATAGCAAGAACAGTCGGTGATGTTCCTTTTGAAAGGAACAGCAAAACTGAGCGGTGTTGTTCCTTCGCTGTTCCTTTTGAAGGAACAACAAAAATATGCAACAAAAAATGTTGTTCTTTTTGAAAAAAAACAACAAAACAAAAAGGAAAAAAAATAGAGGAAAAATAAAGCTAATATGCAATCCATTGCCAAGCAAATCCAATCAAATAGAAATGAAAGTTTATATACAGGTTTCAAGAAATTTTCTTTACAGAATTGTTGCTACTAAAGAACTTCCTTCTGCAATTGAAACTTGCATTGTGGGGTTATTATTGTTCAATTTCCACTGGAGCGGAGATTTGAAGATATTAACACCTGAAACACAAAAACATAAAAGAAATCAGAAAAAAACAACACTTTATTAAGTTACAACAACTATGATGTTATTTCTAAGAGAATATCAAATCTATTAATGGAAAAAATGATCTTTTGAAAAATGTTCTGGCAGCAGTAACATGAATCTTGAAATGGGAACCAATTCTTCATTTCTTCTTGTTATGAATCTGTTAGGTAATAAACTGGATGAACTTCCCTTGTTTCACTAAAATTTTCTCTCCAGAATCGCTCGTCCATAAATTGCCCTTCTTTGTTTTGCTAAGACCTGCAAAAAACGAGCGTCTACCTACAGTAAAACATTAAATCATGGAGAAAGAGAGGTTCCCGGGCTTTCCTAATCCAATAATTATGCAAAAAAAACTAACAAGTAGTTACTCTGTAGAAAAAATCCATAGACAAAGTAAAATTAATTTATTACCTGTGGGAGAGCAGTGGCCAATCATGCTAACCTGCAGTGTCTCAATCATAACTTCTTTGTTTTTCGTCCGATTCGAGTGATTCAAAAGCCAAATGAGAGCTAATTCAAATTTGTATCTCCAATAGAAACATTTTTTCAAAATTCCATGTAATGGTATGTTAAATTTTCTTAGAACAACTTGCTTGATAGAGTAATTTTTGATTTTCCAGCTCAGACCAATAGTTGGTATTTCAAGCATAAAGTATTCATTTAATGGCGGATTGAACTGATTCAAATTGGAGCTTAAATTATATTCATTTATTGATCTCCAATAGAAACAGGTTTTGAAGACAAGAATAATTGATGGGTCAAATATGTTAAGGAACAGCTGGGAAAACAGAGTTTCAAGAGTGCTGATTTATGATAGGCAGTCAGTATTTTGGTCATAAATTCCTCATACGATATCGAAATTGAGTGATTCAATTTTTTTTTTAAACTATATTCATAGAGGAATCTACCATAGAAACAGGTTTTAAAAATATAATCATTTAGGTCTTCAAAAACTGTCTGTCCCAACTCTGTCGTTGAGCTGCCTACTAGACACCCTGTCAATGTTTTGGTTCTAACTTTTTCGTTTCAAATCCAAATTGAGTGATTCTAATTGGGTTGGAAATTAGACATTAAGGAATAATTAGGATAGAAACAGGTTTTAAAAACGTTCAATTTTGGTCCCCCAAAACATGACTGTCCCAACTGTGTTTTCAGAAATTTCATGAAGCCCGCAAGCCAAAAAAATGATATTCAAGAAATTTTTCCATATTGATGATAAAAATGATATGAGTGTTTGTAAAATTTTTTTTTGCAATATAGTTCATCTACGTACACAGATAAATTAGAATATTTATCATCAATGTTGATTTCACAGCGTGTTGCAACAAAGAAATAACTATTTTGACAAAAAAAAAAAAAAAAAAAATGTGTTTATTTTATTTCCTTATTTATTTTATTTTCTCCACTATCCTACTCTTATTTGGAAAATGAATATGATTACGTATAAGAGTATTTCCAATGGAGCCATTTCCGAAATAAGGCTTCAATTATGTACATACCCAAATTTGAAAAATGTATGTTAATAAAAATTAGGGTATGAGAAGCCAACTTCCCCCTCAAAAAGATATACCATGTCAAACCGGAGGTAACTCCTCAATCAGAATGTGTATTAGCTGAAGAATGTACATGCTTATATAGATGGGAGGTGAGGCTATTGGGACCCTATGACTCTTGGCCTTCCTTATTTCCTAATATTAAATAATATACAAAAATACAAATGCACACCCATCCATAGGATTAGGTGTCAACATTCCCCCCTTTAATCCGAAGGGATGTTGGTGAGTCCAAGCATCGATCTGAACTTTTCAAACTTTTCTCTTCCAAGTGCTTTGGTGAAAATGTCAGCAGTTTGCTCATTTGTGGAACAATGATGTAGATGGATGGTTTTGGCCTGAACATGATGTCGAATGAGATGGTACTTTGTATTGATGTGCTTTGTTCGATCATGAAACTTTGGGTTCTTGGCCAACTTTATTGCAGAAGTGTTGTCGATCATGAGTGGAGTGGAATACATTTGTTTCATCTGCAAATCTTCCAGGATTTTCCGGAGCCACACAATTTCCTTTTTTGCTTCAGCTGCTACCACATATTCTGCCTCGGTCGTGGAATCTGCTGGAACTGACTGTTTGCGTGATCTCCATGAGACAGCTCCTGATCCAAGACTCATGGTGTAACCTGTAGTAGACACCCCTGTTTCTTTGTCGCCGTCAAAGTCTGAATCAGAGTATCCGGTCAAGTTGAAGTCGCCTACCTGTGTATATTTGAGTCCAAAGTCTTGAGTCCCCTTCAAGTACCTTAGCACTCTTTTTGCAGCAGACCAATGTCCTTCACAAGGTTTTTGCATGAACCTTGAGAGGATTCCAACAGCAAATGAAATGTCAGGTCTGGTGGTGGTCGGATAGATAAGACTTCCTACAAGCTGTCTATACTTAGTTGCATCCTCAAATTCCTTCCCTTCAATAGATGTGAGCTTCAAGTTTTGTTCCATTGGAGTGGTTAAGGGATTACAGTCATCCATGCCAAATTTGTTAAAGAGATCTCCAATGTACTTCTTTTGAGAAAGAAATATGAATTTAGGATGTTGAATTACTTCAATACCCAAATAGTAATGAACATGACCCAAATCAGTCATTTCAAAACCTTTCTTCAACTCTTTCTTCATGGATGCAATATAGCTCTCATTGTTCCCTGTTATCAAAATATCATCTACATATACCACAAGATATACAACTGTTTTTCCAACTTTATTAACAAACAAAGTTGCATCATCAAGATCAAAATGTTTGAAGTCAAGTTTCAGAAGATGCTCGGTCAATTTCTCATACCATGCTCGTGGTGCTTTCTTGAGGCCATACAAGGATTTTATAAGCTTGCAAACTTTGTGTTCTTGACCCTTTACCACAAATCCTTCTGGCTGGGACATATAAACTTTCTCCTTTAGATATCCATTCAAGAAGGTTGTTTTTACATCCATCTGATGGACTTTCCATCCACTCTGAGCTGCTAAGGCAAAGAGAGTCCGGATGGTGGTCCATTTTGTTGTGGGAGCAAAAGTTTCTTCATAATCGACTCCTTCTTTCTGTGCGAATCCTTTTGCCACAAGCCTAGCCTTGTGCTTGTCAAGTGAGCCGTCTGCTTTGTACTTGTTCTTGTAGACCCACTTACGGCCAATTGGTTTTGTTCCCAAAGGCGGATCAACCAGCTTCCAAGTGCCATTCTTTATCAAGGCATCATACTCCTTCTGCATCGCTTCTTTCCATTCATCATGAGAAGCGGCTTCTTTGAAAGAAGTTGGTTCATGATCTGTAGACAAACTCAATTCACAGTTATAAGCAATATCCATATCAACAGGGGAATCAGAATTATCTACATCACCTTCGATTTGTTGAGTGGAACTTCTTGTTCTTGTTTTTCCAACCTCATCAGGATGAACATTCTCCAGTGTCTTTGTCAGCCATTTGGGAGGACCTTTCTGAGATGGCCCAGGCTGGTCATTTGACTGAGTTGGGATTGATTCAAAATTCAATCTCCCAATTCTGTCAATCACATCATCCAATGTGTCATTCGTGGTTGTTTCTTCATGTTGGGGAGAGAGTGCTTCAAGATATGATTCCACAGTTTGATTCAATATCGGAATCCCCCCTTCAAGGTGTGGAATCACATTATCAAATTCTTGGAAAGACTTTGCATGTGTGAATCTATCCAGGCGATCAAGTTGCCGCTCAACAACCTTGTCACTCTTAGAAGATTCAAGAAATATGACATCTCTTGCTATCACAAACTTCTTATTTGCTTCATCATAGAGACGATATCCTTTGGAGGTATTGGAGTACCCCAAGAAGATACATTTTCTGCTTCTAGCACCAAGTTTGTTCATTTGACCCTTGGGTATCAAGGCATAACAGGTGGACCCAAAGACCCTAAAATGCTTTACCGAAGGAATGTGGCCATGCCACATTTCAAAAGGAGTTTTGTTTCTAATTGAACTTGAAGGACACCTATTCTTTATGTAAACAGCACATAGAACTGCATCGGCCCAAAACATCAATTTTACATTCTTGAAAAATAACATGGAGCGGACCATATTTAAGATGGTTCTGTTCATTCTTTCAGCTACACCGTTCTGTTGTGGATTATATGGCACAATGGTTTGATGTTTGATTCCATGTTGACGAAGATAATTTTCAAATTCGTTTGAGGTGTATTCTTTTCCATTATCAGTACGTAGAGAGCCAATATGTGTTTGTGCATCATTTTCAATCCATGCATGAAAATTCTTGAAAGTTTGAAAAGCATCAGACTTATTCTTCAGTAAGTAACTCCAACACATTCTGGTGTAGTCATCAATAAATGTCATCATGTATTTGTTTCCATTTGCAAAAGCAATAGGCATAGGGCCACATAAATCTGAATGAACAAGTTCAAGTTTCCTATGTGCTCTTGAGTGTGAATCATGAAATGGCTGTTTGCTATGCTTTCCTAGAATACATGCATCACATTCCTTAGGTTTTCTAGGAATTGTAGGCGGTCCATCAACACCATTTTTCTTCAACAAACGAAGGCTGTCATAATTTAAGTGTCCAAATCTAGCATGCCATAAAAGACTTGATGGAAATGTACCTTCATCATGATATGAACTGAATGCAAAGTTTTGAGCATGAGTAGATGAACCTTTCAGCTTCAAAAGTCTCCCTTCTTCTATTCCCTCCATGACAAGTGAGTGATCTGATGCTGATCTGACCTCTGCCTTGCCATCAAACAAGTGAACTGAGTGTCCTTGCTGCCGGATTTCGATCAAGGACAGAAAGTTTCTCTTCAACTTCGGGAGGTATAGAACCTCATGTAGGATATGATCAGGAAGACCAGGCAGTTTAAGCCTGACTGTGCCAAGCCCTGATGGCTTGAGTTTGGATTTATCTGCGAAATATATTGCTCCATCAACTTTGTTAGTGAATTCTTCAAAAAAATCTTTTCTAAATGTCATGTGACATGTTGCTCCTGAATCTAGCAACCAATCATCTCTCCATGAAGTAAATGAAACATCAAAGAGGTTTTCAGTTACTCCATTGTTACAATGTGCTAGAACATAGTGAGCGGATTCAGGTGCTTTACCTTTGTCTTTGTCATTGGTTTTACCTTTGTCTTGATTTATGTGCTGCTCAATTTTGTCCCATGGTGTTCTGCATTTGGATGCATCATGTCCATCTCTATTGCACCGTGTGCAATGAAGATTGGATTTGTCAGCTTGTCTGCCCCCCCTTTCTGTGAAGTTCCTTCTTCCTCTTCCTCTTCTGCCACCTCTTCCTCTAGATGAATCTAGAGTATGACTCTTTTCTCTATGTGCCAAGTATGCATCCTCTTCGGAAGATGAAGGGACTGTCATCTTCCCAAAAGCTTTCTCTCTTTCTGCAAACTTTTTCTCAAGTTTATCAAAGGTGATATGCTCAAAGTTTCCACTTGCTTGCAAAGACTCAAGATAATGTGAGTAAGTCGGATATAATGCTTTCACATATGCTATGAGAGGTATGTCCATTTTTACACCAGTGTTTTCAATGTCATGCATTATAGATCTTACTTCTGAAGCTAAAGCAAGGGGATCATCATTCTTCATTTCAAGACTGAACAGCTTGACCATCAATTGAACATTTTCTAATTCTGAATGTGAGTCATAGAGTTCTTTTAGTTTCTTCAAGGCTTCATAGGCATTTGAGAATGATGAAATATGGCGACTCACCTCTTCACTTACTAAGGCTGCAATCAAGGCATAGGCCTTGCAGTTCTTGTTTTCCCAAATGGCAAGCTCTTTGTCTGAAGTGGGCTTCTCTGGTGGATTTTCTGCTTGGCCTTCACAGATTCCTTTCCACAGCTCATTAAAAATGAGTGTGTGTTTAATCTTTCGAGACCATTCAAGATAGTTCTCTTTGCCGGAGAGAACCACCCCAACAATTGAGATGAGAGAATGCATTAGATTGCTGGAAAAAATCTTCTGAAGAGGAAAAAATTTCTGCTATAAAAACTTTCAACTCTTGAAATCTTTCAAATAAAGGGGACAAAAAATCTTGCTGGAGAAATACTCTGAGTTTTAAAAACTGTTTGCTGGAAACTAATTCTGCTCAAAAACTCTTGCTGAAGACTGAATTTAAAAAAAAAAAATACTCTTTGCTATAAACTGAATTTTGCATAAAAAAATATATATATGTATATATATATTTTTTTGTTTGGGGAATAAAAAACTTGTATGTGAAAAGTCGATATGGAAGGGAGGGCGATATTGTGAAATGGTGGTGGGGGGGGGGCGGTATATAAAAGGAGTGAAATGGTATTCAAAAGAGGGGGCGGAATTATGAATGTGGGAGGGGCATTAGAATGATGGGCGGTATATGAATGGCAGTATTACAATGTGGAAACTCTGATACCATATGTCGACAACGTTATATGTAAGGCGGTAAAAGGGCGCAAACAGTGGTGAACAGATATTACAAAGTGGTATTGTATATAACCAAACGATATCTTATATAACCAAAATATGTCAGCGTGTATTAAAACAACGTGATATATAAATGGTGTGACTGTTATATGACAGTCGGACTGTATATGCGTGGAGGGCGGTAATGTGATACCAACAGCATTTAAATATGGAGCACAATACAACGTATATGAAATCACAATACAACGAGCGATAACACCATGTAATGACAGCGTGGTATATATATAAGAGGTGTGGTATATGCAAAGGGCAGTGGTATTATAACGCAGAGAACTGAATTTAAGAGTCGAGGGCGTAAGGGAGCCGAGTAGAGAGCCGACTTGTATCTTTTTGAACGTGAATGGAGCGTATTGAATGGAGTATGCAGGCGGGTGACAGCAGACAGCGTTGGATATAGTATATGTGGACCGCGTTGTAACTTATGCAGCGTTGAAATGACAGGCAGCGCTGGTGGAGGGCCGACAGGCCACGTATATGGTGAGTCGATGGATATATATTAAAAACACAGCGTAATATGGATGTGCATTGCAGGTATAAGAGCGCTGTTGATATATGGAGGCCGAGAGACCGGGTTGAGGAGTGTTAGAAGTGAGGGGGTAAAAAAAACTGAACGCTGTATTCAAATGTGACAGAGCGCTGTATTCAAGAGTCCACTGGAACGAGCAGAAGGGAGGGTCGGTTGGGAAGAGCATTAGGTGAATATGTAATGAGAGGGCGCAGAGTTTTGAGGGAGAGGCGTTGGGTAGGTAGGAGGCCCAAAGGGCTGTTGCAAAAAAAATTTTGAAATTGAATCTGCAGAATGACAGAGTTGCAGGACTGCTGGAATTGCAGAATGGCAGAGCCTGCAATTTGTAGATTGACAGAGCCTGCAGTCTTCAGGAGCTGCAGGAGCTGGAGCTGCAAATGTCAGTAAAATATATGGAAAACAAATGCAGAATAACAGTCTAGCAATTAAGAGCAGCAAAAAACTATTAAAAAATATTGACTGAGCAAAGGATAGGGAGTTACACCACAGGGCAGAAATGCCAATAGTGGGGCTGGCTCTGATACCATGTCAAACCAGGAGGTAACTCCTCAAATCAGAATGTGTATTAGCTGAAGAATGTACATGCCTTTATAGATGGGAGGTGAGGCTATTGGGATTCATCTCCCAATGACTCTTGGCCTTCCTTATTTCCTAATATTAAATAATATACAAAAATACAAATGCACACCCATCCATAGGATTAGGTGTCAACAAAGATGATGCCAAAAATTGTTGAAGTATGGAGTGATGTTGCAAACAAATGATAGAGTGAAACCAATCTTCAATATATTCTTTACTTCCTTGATTTCCCATATCCATCGTATCATGAAGTTCTTGAGCTTTTAAAATGGTTTGTTGATGCAAACTAGAAGAAACCTCATTTTCTCTCATAACTTCTACAATTTTTGGATTTAATACATTCTGAGTCTCGGTGTAAGTTTTTTCCAATGGTACATGTGAGATAGAATGGGTGGGAAGGGTGGGTGAATTTTGCAGTTCAACATTGTAAGCATGTTGTACTGATTTATTATCGTGTGGGTGTGGAATGAGTTGAGCAGGAGATTGTGTAGGGAATGGAGCCTCTTGATGATGTAGTTGATTGTGTTGAGTAAATGATTTTTATTGTAAACAAAGATGTGTGAAAAAGTGGAAGATGTAGTTGGCCTACAAGATGAGGGAGAGTAGTCATGCAATCATAAGGTGAACCATGCCAAACTTGTAGATAAGATTGGTGGTTATACTGAAATTGACATGGCTGCCCTAGAACATGAGTATTCCATAATGGATTATGCAAGTAAGAGAATGGAGAAGAAGTGTTTTGAACCATACCTGTAGGCCATTGACCTTGTTGCGGCTTTCCCATCTCTTTGATATACCTTCCAAATTAGATAAGGGAAGCGTGAGTATCTATAAGATCACTCCTTTTGGTAATGAGCCAAAACACTTCATCGAAATTCTTAAGTTTCTACGATCCTGCCAAAACATTCAATTATAAATTGGTAGTACAATAAAAATCATATTTAAAATTTTCAATTAATATTGTTCAGCTCTTATGTCTCTTGTTCTTCTTAGTACATTTAGAAAGAGAAGAAGAAACTTCTCGAATCCTTACCGGCCTTTAATTCCTCTTGAATACCTTATACACAACTCAAGCTACATCATCACCTGATAAGCTTAAAAAACATCATACCCACTGCTCCAGTTTAAGAGTTCTAAAAATCATCTTTGATTCCTTTAAGAATGAGTGTTTTCAGATCTCTTTTTCCAAATGCTTGTACGTAACCAGATTTTTCAGAAGGTTGTGTCAAATTCGCTCTCTGCAACGTCCTCCAAGCTTTCATCTTCCCTTTGTGTCATACCAAAAATATCTTCATTGGATTTGCAATAGTCTTGGTACTTCTTCAAGAATATGTTCTTCATGTCCTCCCATGTTTGGATGTAGTTTCCACCTAGGCTCATGAACCATCAGAGAGCTGCTCCTTTTAAAGTAAGAGGAAACACTTTCAAATTTTGATCATTAGTACAATAATCATATCCTCTACAAAGTATTTCAAGCTCAAATAAGAATGTATCTGGATCTTCATTTGTCAAACCATGAAAATTTGGTAGAGACAATGGGGGAATTATGTGCATTTGTGTCACTCCTCCTAGATCTTTGATAGGGAATTCGAAAGTTGCAATGTCAACCATTTCTTACCATAATAGAAGATGTTCTTTAGGTGTTTCTTTAAGGATCCTCCTTCCAATGTTCTTGTCAATTGGTTAGTGAAATGGGTGGTGCTTACATCACCACTCGAGTGGAATTACAAGATTTGTTTTCAAAAATTCTTCCTCTAAAATTCAAAAAAAGAACACAAGCATTCATTCCTGCCTTAAGCTTTCACTCAATTCTGCTGTGAAGCGGGCCAGTGAACAAGTGTGTTTCTTGCTCAGTGCGCAGGTTCTTACCTTCCATATTTAATACCCAATTCTTCCCAAGCAGAAAAAAATTAAATATGCATCACTCTTTCTAAATAGCATACACTCTCCCCGACAATGGCGCCAAAATGTCGAGGCATAAAAAGGTATCTTTTTAACACCTATTTATCTCACATTAATTATCAATCCGGGAGCGACTTTTTATTTCAAGAGTGTACTCTGTCTGAGGCTGCAATTCATCCAAGAGCAATGCTGTGAAGATGTAGTATAAAATAACAAATACAAAAGTAACAAATGCTTGAAAAGAAACCTAATTACAGTAACAAGAATGGAAAGATTAAACTACTTCAATCTTGCAGAACATCGATCAGGGATGCAGTAGCAATAACTCTTTCCCTTAGAAATCGATGCAAGATTACCAATTCTGGGGACTTGGAAGCAAAAGCCTCTATCCTCTACAGTTGGGAATCTTAAAGCAATTGAAACACAAGCAAAAGCAATTTAAAAGAAACGCAATCTGAAAAGGAACAACAGCGTATAACTGTAACTCATCTATTTGCAAATCGAAAGCTGTAAATAAACAATGAACAGAAAGTGGAACAGTAACATGAAATGAACAGCAATCAAATAACTCTGTAATCGTAATAAATCTACATGCAATTATCACACAACAGAAATAAAAGAATAGAAATACAAACAGCGGATCGCTCCACCAGGGCCGGGCCCTCAACCGCCGGTGAAAGCGCCGCTGGGCTACTGCAAAGCTTTAGGAATGGAACTAGAACACCTCTTTGTATTAATAAAACATGAATAGCATTTACATGAGTTTCTCTTTGCTCACAAGATTCAAGGAATTACAGAGTTACAAGATGAATTCAATAATCATCCCTCCCCCAATACACAATACATGCTCTCCTTTTATAATCAGAAGGAGGAGAAATTAAATAGCAAATATAATCTTCCATAACAATATGATCAACCAGAAAATATAACTGTATCACACCAAACAAAGACGGTGGGTGCCACTGCAGTGAAAGTTTGGAGGCCTTTCCTAACCATGGCTTTGAAATAATGTTCGAAGAGCCTTGCTCTCCTCATCTGAGCGGGTGGGCAAACCATTCTTTGATAAAGTTAATTGGAATAAATTACGGACAAAACTGGCATATTAGGATGTTCCATATTCTCTTCATTTGCTCGATCTCAACGCAGCATACTTCTTATTCCGGGCGGATTTCGAGTTGGAATATCTCATGATGATTTGGAAATCAAATGCATGTCAGCAATTATCTTTGGAGGCTAAAATGGTAAATAATATTAATAAACCATACGTTGATAAAAATTATGCATAATAATAATCAATTTACTAAAAATAGGAGAAGAATTAATATTCATCCATAAGAGCATAAATCATTATAAAATGGATTTATATTATAGATATAATAAATGACATGATAAAGAGGTAAACAGGATGAAATAAGTGTTAAAAAAATTGGTGTATTCCATGACCCAACATACAACAAGAATTGTCGGAGGAATTCCTATTTGGGGGATTCCTTCTCCTTCTTGAGGAGTCACAGGATTTTCTTCATTTTCCTCACATCTAGGCTTGAGGACGAAGCATTCTCATGAAAACGGCCGTCTAGGCTTACGCCTTAAAAATAATATATCCTAATACGAGTCTCGCGATGAGGGTTTACTACACCATCTCCTTTGCTGCCACCGGAGGAAGAGTCCATATTTCCTTTGGGATATCAGTTTGGAGGCATCCTGGAGCTTATTTCAGATTTTTGCATTAAGGCCAACTCATTCCATAGCCCTACAACATAGTTCCATTGAGTGACTTCGTTATTTTGAGAGGAGCATTTGCAGTGGGGCTCTTGCAGAGTATTGGAGGGAGAGATATTTGGTGAAGTGATCAACATTTGACTTTAAAGATCCATTGGAGGAGGCAGATTCAATTTGAGCATCAGATTCAGCCATCTCCATCCATTTCTCCCCCTATTGTATTTGAGCCATACATTGACATATTTGTGTATTGAAACTTTTATGCAGCAGTTTCCCTTCATAGATTGTGTAGTCATAGCTTGAGCATGCATATGTAGCAGTTGTTTTCTTATGATTCATGTACTTGTCTCTTGAGGTTTGGAATTTCCTATCCTGTGTAGCATTTCCTCAAGATATTGTATGTATTTGTTGCTGCTATTATTTAATGAGAGGGATATGATTTTCTCTTACATTTATATGAGTTGAGTGTTGATGCTGCTTCATTGTTATGGTTGCATATTGCTAGAGCTCTAACTTTAGAATATCTTGAGATATTTTCATTATTGTAGCAATTTCCTGAAAAAGGAATATTACAATAGCACTATCACCTCCAAGTTTTTATGAACCCAGGTTGATAAAGTAAAGTGGAGTAGCCTCTTAGAGTTGCAGCATTGTTGGTGCAATACCAAATCTCACTAATATGTGGTCCCAATACATATATAATATGTATAAGGGGGAAGGGATGAATCCCTTTGAAAATTTATAGATTCAAAATCTTTTCATGTAATATAACAATTGCGTAGGAATAAATTACAATATAAAACCTGCAAGGAAATCTCTTACCTTTCTCTTAATTGTATGCCAATCCTTGCTCGTATATGCTTCTATTTATCATAGCTCCTTCCATATAAGGCTTATAACCATGGAATATAACCACAAAAGTAGTCTTTTCCATATTAATATTCAGATTTGTGCTTAGCTACAAAGCTCACATGACTACATCTCATGACCACGATCTCAAAAAACTAGACCCTGCAACTTTTTCAACTAAGTTTGCCTTTGAAATCTCCAGCGAGATAGAAGATGAGACAAGAATATTTCATGTTCCTTGTCACTTCAACTTCCAGTTAAGTGTTGAACCCTAAACCTCAGATCCTGAAGTTTTTGAATGCATGCACTTGGAAAATCTTTGGGGTAATTCTTCTAAGGAATATGTCTCTAGATGGAAATCCTTTGATAGACCTTTGGTTTTATTCATCGGCCTTTGTTAAGTAACATCTCAGTTTATTTGACCTTCTCCACTACTTTGACCTCTGAGGCAAGAAATTTCTACATTAATTGTTGGATTAAACTTTGTCTTCATCAACTAATGACCCTAGACCCTAAACCTCGACAATTTTAATTCGAGCTCTTCCTTTTATCTCCAAGGAAAAATGTTATGAAACTAGGTCACAAAATAGAATAAAAGATAGATCAATTCCTCTTCGAGGGGGAAACCTCCTTTATATTACATAAATGAAAAATTCCTTTATGATACAAATTAAAAACCCTCCTTTCTATATATAGGAGTCCAAGGGGTCACAAAATAATCTTAGCCGACATAACAATAACAATGTAAGGGCACAAAAATAACAATAGTGAGATTCTATGGAGCACCAATATGGGGACTAATTTGGAATAACAATAACAATAATGGGGCTACAATAACAATAAAAATAAGGGGATACACTAGTATTATAGAGACCTAGCATGTCCCTCTCCTTCAAAAAAAATTTTCCTCAACACTTGAGTAGTTATAGATTCTTTTGTATAAAATTCTCATCCTCCTATGTCGAATCTCCAGTGGGTAAGTTCTTCCACTTGATGAATCAATTTCATAGCTATCAATTTCTTGTTTTAATGACTGCTTCAGGTTCCAATATGATTTTTCCTTCCTCATCAAGTTCTGGAAATATTGTTTGAACTGAGAGTTTGTCACCTATAACCTTATTTAAGCATGAAACATTGAAAATTGGGTGCACTCTAGAAGATCCAATTTGTATGACATAGTACCAATATTTTGTAACAACTTATAAGGACCATAATAATTTGGTGAAAATTTATTATCCTTATTAGCTTGATTGAGGGACATTTGTTTGTATGTTTGTAGCCATAAAAATACCCAGTTGCCTCTATCAAAACTTCTTTTGCTGCAATGTTGATTTTCATGTTGTTTCATTTGATTATGCGCTAAATTGAGGTTATCCTCTAAGATTTGGAGAGCTTGTTGTTGATGCTTGATGTGATATTTCACTTCTTGAACATTAGAGTTTTCTCTTAAAGATGATGTGATGGACGGTGGATGATACCCATAAAGTCCCATAAATGGGGTCATTTTTGCTGCAGTATGGAAGGAAGTGTTATACCACCATTCAACCAGAGGTAAACACTTGACCCATTGTGTATGTTTATTATATACAACGCAACTAAGATATCCTTCCAAACATTTGTGCACTATCTCATTTTTACCATCATATTGAGGATGATATAATGAGCTATAAGCTAATTGAGTACCCAAACAAGTAAATAATTATGTCCAAAAATTTCCTGTAAAAATTGGATCTCTGCCACTTACAATAATCTTTGGGTTTCCATGTAGATTTTGAATTGTTTCCATAAATGAAATAGCAATTGTACTGTATTTAAATGGGTGAGATAATGCACAAAAGTGTGCATACTTGGTAATTCTTTCAACTACCACCATCATGACGATATTTCCTTTGGACTTGGGTAAACCTATGATAAAATTTACTGAAGCCTCCTCCCGAACTTGACTTGGAATGGATAAAGGTTGTAACAAACATGAGGTCTTAATTGTCTCAAATTATTTTGTTGGCAAACCAAACATTCTGCCACAAACTTTTGAATATCAGATTTAAGGTCATCCCAAAAAATTCCTTCTTGACCCTGTGGTAAGTTTTTAAAAATCCTGAGTGCCCTCCTAAGGGGGCGGTGTGCAATTCCAAAAGAATATTTTTTTTGAGTTGGGAATTCTTACAAATATATAACCGATATTTCTACCATAATGAATCATTTTTCCATCTAAATGTTTCATGTGTACTGGGATATTGCTGCAACTTTTGAATGAGTGTCCACACATCTTCATCATTATTCCATTCATCCCTTGCTTTGGTTATCCACTCAAGTTGGATAATATAAATGGAACAAAAAAATTCTTTCACATCCTCATCCTTTCTTTAGAGTGTTGGAAATATTTCCATTGATGTCATTAACTGAAATAATGTCAATGTATGTTGAATGATATTTTAAAAAAGGTTGAAAGTGATGTGAAGTGCAAAGGCTATGCTAATCAATATGAAGGCTAAATGTTGTCAAGAAGGACATAATATATTAAGACAAAGTTGAAATACATATATTTCATTAAACATAAAATGTAGATAATAAAATTGTTAGGTCCCTATATTACTAGCTTAGTCCCTTATTGTTATTAATGTAGCCCCCTTATTGTTATTGTTGCACCCCTGTAACCCCAATATTGTTATTATTGTGCCCTTACATTTTTATTTTTAGGTTGGCTAGGATTATATTGTGGACCCATGGACTCCTATATATAGAAGGAGGTTTTGGTCATTTGTATCATCCAATAATTTTTCATTTATGTAATGTATTGGAGGTTTCACCCTCGAAGTGGCTGATTTATAAGGTGTTGATCTCTCTTTTCTTCTATTTTTGGAGCTGGTTTCATAACATTTGGTATCAAAGCTTTGGATTCTAGGGTTTCACTTCTCCAAATAGGTCATTGTGGCATTTTCACAATAACGTTTCTTCTACGAAGGATCAAAAGCTAAAATTTCTACCGAGCGAAGCCAAAATCCTAAGGAACCTCCTGTAAAACTGTTAGATCTTGGTTCACAATATGTTCAGAGATATGATCTGGGGAATTTAGGGTTTTTTTAGGCTCCCGAATTTTAACTAAAAAAAGTCATCATAGAATTTTTGCTTTATTTCCTCATAGACAAAGTTTCAGAAGCTGGAATTTTTACAGTGAAAAGATGAAATCCCGAGGAACCTCCTGTAAAAATGTCAGATATTATTTTGCGATATTTTTGGAGATATGATCTATGGAAGTTAGGATTGTTTCAGGCTCCCGAATTTCATCTCAAAGAGGTGACCATGGGAAACAAGATATAACTCTCTGTCTAAGTGTCAGAATGGGATTTTGTAAATAGTGGCCACAAGTACACAAACTATAGTTTTTTGTATATGAATTTCAGATCCGAAGGAGTAAATAGTGACACGTGGAAAGTCGTACAATTTCGCTCTACTAAATGATTCCATAATTAGGTCATCGTGGGAGATTGGGCATAAATTTGCCTTGAAGAATCTAAATTAGGTCAGACCTATGGCATTCGAAAGAAGATTCATAGGGATAATTCAGAGCCAAATTTTAGATATTGAAGATCCAAAATCACAAAGATAATTCAGTTTCAATATCAAGCTCCTCAAAAGCAAGAAAAATGTGTGTTCTTTTTTCGAATTACATAAGTCTCATTTGAAAAAAATTTAGTTTGAATTTATTCCAAGGGAATATTTAAGAATAGAGATCAATATTGGGTTCTAAAATGCCCACTAAAAGAATTCAACACCCATTAACCCTTCATAAGTCTCTACTATGACTCATGAAGATGAAGAAACACAACATGAGATATCAAAATTACAAGAGCAAGTGCACCAAATTTCGCTATCACAAAGAGCAACAAAAAATGAAATGGAAGTTTTGAGAAAGGTGTGGAAACTAAGATGGATGGTTTGAAGAAAGGTTTGGAAGCTAAGATGAATGGTTTGGAAGCTAAGATGAATGGTTTGGAAGCTAAGATGGATGGAATGGAAGTGGGCATGGAAGCTAATATGGATGACAAGGAAGCTAAGATCAATGAAAAAATTAAAGACAACATGGAAAACATGAAGAATGATCTAAAAGTAAACAATGAAGTTTTGGCAAAGTTGATACAAGAAATGTTTCCTAATGGTGAAAAGATAGTAGAGGAAATTCATGATGAGAACAAAATGAATGTCAATCATGATCTCATAAAATCTAATGTTGGATGGAAGAACCACCATATTCCAAATATGGATATGAGGAAGTTTTATGGAAAGGATCCCATAACATGGATACTACAGATGGAGCAATATTTTGATCTCAATAATGTGAAAAACACACAAAAGGTACGCATTGCAACTTTACATTTAGAACAAAATACATTTGTATGGTATCGATGACTTTTCTCCCGTAATTTTTTTTTCACTTGGTCAATTTTTACGGAGGAAATGATAGCACATTATGAGGATACAAAAAGCAACACCTTCTTTAGCCAATTGATAAATCTCAAACAAAAGGGTTCAGTGGTGGAGCACATTGAGGACTTCCAAAAATTGAATATAAGGGTAACTGTTATTCTAGAGGAACACAAGATTGATGTCTTCATAGGGACTTTAAAGAATAACATCCAACATGAATGTAATATTCCTAATTAGCCCAAGCTAATAGGAATATTTCATTTTGTTTTGGTTTTCTTAATTGATGAATAAAATGTAAAGGAGGACATGTAAACTCCTAAAAACATCAAAATAAATCAATGCCCAATGTGAATAGAGGAAAATCAGGACTGTCTCAATAAAATACCCTTGTATGTGAAAAAGGATTGAGGAGATTGACTGGGTCAACAGGACCAAATCAACACTGTCCAGATGCATTGAACCTCCTTGTTGATCAGCACAGTTTTAGATGGAGGATCTTCATGTGAAAGGAGCGAGAGTTTTGAAGGTGGTTTAGGGTTTCTCAAGCTCTCATCTTATAAAAGGAAGGGGAAGGCTCAAGAGAAGGTTGTTCATGATATTTGATTTTGATGTTTGTTTATACAATTCGAGTTCTCTTGGTTGTTTATGTAATGTTCCTACTTAGCCTTAGCTAAGAGGAACATTCAATTTTGTTTTAATTTATGTTTCATGAATAAATGAATAAAGGAGGACATGTAAAACCCCTGAAAAGTCTGAATAAATCAATACCCATGTGAACAAAGACAAATAAGGGCTATGTAAATAATCACTTGCAAGTGTGAAAGAGGTTTTAGCTAAATACTGGGTCAACCTTGACCAAATCAACAACATTGTCTAGGTTCATTGCATCTCCAAAAGGGATAGCGTGGTTCTAGAAGGGAGCCTATAATGTGAAAAGGGCTAACTCATCAAAGTGGTTTAGGGTTTGCACGAGCTTTCTCATCATATAAAAGGAAGAGGAGAGCAGCAAGAGAAGGTTGTTGATAAATCATATTTATGAGTATTTGTCTACTTAGACAAATACCATTCTCTGCTGTTGAGTGGAGGATTGTATCTGGAATTCCTGTGCAGGAGTTTCATCTCTTCCTTTGATGATTCAAGGAGGAAATCTTGCTAAAATGAACCATTATCAGGCTTGAGGCCAAGCTTCTACTTACATTGGCAGTGCTGATCCATTGAGGGTTTTACTGTCTCTGCAAGTTGCAGCAAGTGGTGATCTAGATCTGCAGAGATCTAGTGTATTTTGAGAGATTTTCTCCATGGAGTGGGTCCTTTGACCTCCTAGAAGAGTGTGTCATTTCTTGTACCTCAGATCTGTAATTATTCAGTATTTTTCTGTGTCTCTTGAGCTACAACACTGTCCCACTCGGAAAAAATGCGTTATTTATGTATGAGGGTTTGCAGGTTGTTTTTCTCATAGTTTATATCAGAGATCTCTTGTGTTGGGCTTTACCTTCCACTTGGTGATCGATAGATTGGCTTTCTGATATATGTTCTGTTTAGATCTGATCCATTTCAATGAAATGCTATATTCAGAAATTTACTTTAGTAGTTTCCAGATCTGTAACTTTTTTCTCAGATCAACTCTTATTCTTGCATGCTTTTGTCAAAATTCCAAGTGGATCTTGTAGAAAAAACTATAGAGTTTCCAGATCAAATATAGATCTGATATTTTGTCCATATATCTTCTCTAGATCTAAGTTGTAACTTACATTTTCTGAACCTCCTGAAAAATAATGTTGTAGAAGCATTTCTGCAAATTTATATGTGCTCCTGCTCTCTTTTCTGAAGATTTACTGCTGTATTGGTTCATGCTTTCTACTGTGTAATGAAAGGGATTTTTCATAATGATTATTTGCTGCTGTAATACCAAGATATAATTTCTCTTTCTGATCTCCACTGAACATTAGCTAAAACTGCGCAATTCCTGAATCAGTGCTTGCATTTGACTACAACCTTCCCCTTTGGGTGCTTTTTAGCTAGTCTACTTTTTGGGAGATTTGTTTAATGTGCCTAAAGAGATTAGTTTCTGATGAAATTCCATATATAAGTCACATACAACATAAATGAGGGGAAAAAAGACCTGATCTGCAGTATTTTTGCACATTTTTACTTATATAGTGTTTTCCTTGAACACCTTGTTGAAATTCATGAAAAGGGTTATTCCAAGTTCTATAGACAGAGTCTATAGTTGGCCAGGTAGCCTCTAGGTCTCATCCTTTATTTGAAAGGTGAAATATCTAGTAAATTCCTCTGTATTCCATCTCTAAAATAGAATCTTGAGAATCCTAAAAAGGGATCATTACAGTGGTATCGAAGCTCCACTCTTGGCATAGCCCGTGCTAGCATTGGAGCACCAGTCATGCTGCATTCCAAATATGAAGATCCTCTTTCTAAGAGGGACAGGAGATATCATAATAGAATTCATAAAAATTATGACTATACTACTGTTGACCTTGACAAGGGTCAAGACAAGGGGAAAGCCCCTGAATTTGTGAATGATAAAGATAAGGAAGCAAAGGAGTTTGCAAAAATTGTCTTGGATGCTATGCAATATCTATCCAAGGAGATAAAGGAGATGAGGATAGATAGAATTATGGAGTCCCTTGGGAGATTCCATCAAGGAGAAAGTTCTGATATGTCTCAATTTGGGACTGGTCAACCTGTGAACTTGCCACAAGCTCCACAGGCCTCACAACGCTCTACAATTCCTACCTTCTTGGCTGTAGAGAATGAAGGACTGAAAAAGAAAACCTCTTTGGAAGGTTAATTTTTAGAATATGAATCACAAAGTCAGATATTCAAGGATAACTTTAGCTTTCAAGACTATTTCCATCTCAAGGACCGGAGGAGGCCATGGCAGCAGTATAGAGATGGAGGTTTCCTTCATGGGAGACACCATACTATGGGTAGGTTCTTATTGCCTAAGTTCGATGGATCACCCTCTTGTTCTGCCAAAGCATGGGTGGATAAGTTGGACATATATTTCCCGTTGAATAAAGTGCTAGAAGTAGAAGCCAGCAAGATTATTGCGCTACATTTTGAGGGAGAAGCCCATAACTGGTGGTTTCATGGAATATCTACATTGGGACAGAACAATATGTCCACAGATGCTGAGTTTACTAGGAGACTAGTGGATATATTTGATCAAAAATATCCAGAGGCCCCTTTTATAAGTTTGGAAAAGTTGAAGCACACAGGAGATGCAGAGGCCTATATCTCTAAATTCCTGAAGTTGTCAGTAATGGTCCCTGATCTATCCGTAGCAAGGAGAATCTACATGTTCATTGATGGCATGAAGGAACCTTTTCATGGGTTGGTTAAGTCTACCAAGCCCATCACTCTGCATGATGCCATTGAGAGAGATAGAGATCTCCAAGATGCCTTGCCAAGGGCAAAGGAAACCTTCCCAAGCAAAGCCACTCACTCTTCTAAGGGGAAAGAAGGGAAAGATGCTCCATCCAAGGATAACTCACTGAATAAACCTCTTGGCATTTATCTCTGGAGGGAGTTGAGGAAAAAGAGATTATGTTTCACTTGTCAAGAGCCATGGGCACCTGGACATAGATGTGTTGCTGGAAGAGCGCATTATATTGAAGTCTTCTCTGATTTTGAGGAGGAAGAGGGAAATGATGGACCTAGGAGAGGTCACAGTGCTGGTGATGATGAGGAGGATCAATCACCATCCAGAGATGAAGAAGGAGCCTTTGCTCCAACAATTGGGACTCTTGCTTCTTTGAGAGGAGTGCCCAAGTACTTGACCCTCAGAGTGCAAGGTTTCGTTATGAGCCAAAGAGTGTCTATTCTGATTGACAGTGGGGAAACCCACAACTTTATTGATGCTCATCTTGTGCAGAGGATAGGGATCCCCACTGATACTTTTGATGGGTTCTCTGTTTTGGTTCCGGGAGACAGAACTATGCAGTGCATGTAGTATGTTCCATCACTTCCTGTGACTATGGGAACCTACAACTTGGTGGACCATTTCTTTGTAGTTGACATACCAGACACCAACATCATCTTGGGTGTCCAATGGTTGATTACCTTGGGAAAATTCACCACTAATTGGAAAGAATTGTAGATGATTTGGGTGGATTTGAAGAGTGGGAAACAAAAAATCATTCGAGGCATGCACACCTATCCTTCACCTGATGTTTCCACCCAAAAAAAAAAGATGGAATTGTGCAGTGGGGGCAAGGACCTCATAGTTCCTTCTCTCATGTTTATGAGAATTCTAAAAGGAACATTCCTACATCATGGAAAGCCACTTGGAATGCCATTAGATTATGATCAAGTGGGGGAAGCCTCACCAAGTGCTGAAACAATGGAAGATAAAGCCACAGCACTGTGGGAGGAAGCAAGGGGGAGGATCGACCTTCCCACAATTTTTTTTGGCGTGTATAATGCCAAAGAAACAATCAAAAACAAGGAAAGCACCACCATAGATGCATTAGCAATGCTATCCTTGTTGAGCTGTGTAGATCCTTATTGGAGATCTCAACTCCTTGTGGAGTACTCCAAATATCTGCACACCAGGATGATATTAGATGGCATGAAGCAAGGAGGAGACTATTTGGTCCATGAAGGGGTCATCTATCATCTTGGTAAAGTATTCTTGTCTCAAGCCTCCAAGCTTAAGCAAGAGATACTACAAAGAGAACACAAAGAGTTCCTTTCCAGATGTATGCGGTCAACAAAGATCTACTCCCTAATCTTGAGGAGTTTTGATTGGGAGGGTATGAAGGAAGAAATAAATCAACACTATGATTGGGAGGAACTACATCAACACTTACAAGAGTGCAATAGTTATGAGGATATGGGGCAGCCAAGGGATCCTATGCAGGAGACATTTCAGCCATCTCTTCCTTCTCTTAAAAGAGGAGAAATGCCCATGCCTAACTCTGTGTGTGGGAGACTTGAATGGTAAAGAATATGATCTTATGGAGCATGTTTATTTTTATGATTTGACACATTCTCTTACCATATGTATGTATGCCATGGCTCCTACAAGGAGTGATAATACATGTAGATATCATGGCATTAATGAGGCCAATAAAAATTCCAAATCTGGCCACTCCCTCGAGGTGCAAAGGGAGATTATCTATCATGATGGGTGCTTCCCAAAGGCACCTAACTTGGGCCTAACTTTCAGCCATGTCAAAGTGACCCATGCAGCAAAGAAGTGGTGGGAGTACCACCTACCACACTCATATCTACTCAAAACAAGGAGTGCATTGCATTGGTACCTTATGCAGGATTGTGACCCACCTCCTCAAGTGCAAATTTCAGTTTGCATATATGTGATTTTGCTTCTATACATAGATGATATATTGGTATTGTTTATGGGTTTGTATCGACAAAAAGTGGGCAGTGTATATGTACCACATGGGATGGAACTTTATCCTGTACTTCCTGATACATGTTTTAGATGTGAAATTGCTTCACCCATGTTTATTTCTGTTGAGTTTTACACTCCTGAAGGGATAGACTATGCCCCTATCATGTTAGCATTGGAGGAGCAGTTTTTGATGTATTGTCTTGGTGAGAACTTAGTCCATGATGAAAGATTGATCCTTGATGGTGCCATCAATGGAGAAGGAGAAGAACTAAAGCTCTTACCCTGTCGGTTGCCTTAGTACAAGCAACATTTTGGAGGGGAGGACTGTAATTTTCCTACTTAGCCTTAGCTAAGAGGAACATTCATTTTTTTTTAAATTTATGTTTCATGAATAAATGAATAAAGGAGGACATGTAAAACTCCTAAAAAGTCTGAATAAATCAATTCCCATGTGAGCAAAAAATTAGGGCTATCAAAATAATCACTTGCAGCTGTTAAAGAGGTTTGAGCTAAAGACTAGGTCAACCTTGACCACATCAACAACGTTGTCTAGGTGCATTGCATCTCCAAAAGGGACATCATAGTTCTAGAAGGGAGCCTCTAATGTGAAAAGTGCTAACTCATCAAAGTAGTTTAGGGTTTGTCAGAGCTTTCTCATCTTATAAAAGGAAGAGGAGATCAGCAAGAGAAGGTTGTTGATAGATCATATTTCTGAGTATTTGTCTGCTTAGACAAATACCATTCTCTGCTGTTGAGTGGACGATTGTATCTGAACTTCATATGCAGGAGTTTCATCTCTTCCTTTGTTTATTCAAGGAGGAAATTTTTCTGAAATGAAACACTATCAGGCTTGAGGCCAAGCTCCTACTTACATTGGCAGCGCTGATCCATTGAGGGTTTCGCTGTCTCTGCAAGCTGCAACAAGTGGTGATCTAAATCTGCAGAGATCTAGTGTATTTTGAGAGCCTCTCTCCATGGAGTGGGTCCTTTGACCTCCTAGAAGAGTGTATCATTTCTTGTACTTTAGATCTGCAATTATTCAGTATTTTTTTGTGTCTCTTGAGCTACAACACTGTCCCACTAGGAAAAACTGCGTCATTTATGTATGAGGGTTTGCAGGTTGTTTTGCTCATAGTTTGGATCAGAGATCTCTTGTGTTGGGATTTACCTTCCACTTGGTGATCCATGGATTGGATTTCTAATCTATTTTATGTTCAGATCTGATCCATTTCAATGAAATTCTATATTCAGAAATTTACTGTAGCAGTTTCGAGATCTGCAACTTGTTTCTCAGATCTACTCTTATTCATGCATGCTTTTGTCAAAATTCCAAGTGGATCTTGTAGAGAAAGGTATAGAGTTTCCAGATCTGATATTTTTTCCATATATCTTCTCTAGATCTAAGTTGTAACTTACATCTGCTGAACCTCCTAAAAAATAACGCTGTAGAAGCATTTCTACAAATTTATATGTGCTCCTGCTCTCTTTTCTGAAGATTTACTGTTGTATTGGTTCATGCTTTCTACTGTGTAATGAAAGGTATTTTTCATAATGATTATTTTCTGCTGTAATACTGAAATATAATTTCTCTTTCTGATTTCCACTGAACATTAGCTAAAACTTCGCAATTCCTGAAGCAGTGCTTGCATTTGACTGCAACCTTCCCCTTTGGGTGCTTTTTAGCTAGTCTACTTTTTGGGAGATCTGTTTAATGTGCCTAAACTAATTTTTTTCTGATGTAATTCCATATATAAGTCACATAGATCATAAATGAGGGTAAAAAAACACTGATCTATGTTATTTTTTCACATTTTTACTTATACAACGTTTTCCTTGAACACCTTGTTGAAATTCCTGAAAACGGTTATTCCAAGTTCTATAGACAGAGTCTACAGTTGTCCAGGTAGCCTCTGGGTCTTATCCTTTCTTTGAAAGATGAAATATCTAGTAAATTCCTTTGTATTCCATCTCTGAAATAGAATCTTGAGAATCCTAAAAAGGGATCATTACAGTTTAGCAAAGACTTGTGAGGACTTATTTTTTAGGGATTCTCTCTCCTTCCATTGAGTAGCTCTTGTAGGGCATTGTAATTCTCTTACAATATCAGGCATATGGAAAAGATCCATATCCCTTAGATAGTGTAAATACTATTGGTTTTTACTTGTTTCAG
Organism: Pinus albicaulis; assembly: GCA_034641835.2. Classification (NCBI taxonomy): domain Eukaryota; kingdom Viridiplantae; phylum Streptophyta; class Pinopsida; order Pinales; family Pinaceae; genus Pinus; species Pinus albicaulis. The sequence continues at coordinate 130,746 of JAXQQM020083050.1, forward strand.
TGAGCTGCAACAAGTGGAGACTAGATCTATTTAGATGTAAGCTATACTAGTGCCTCTTCTTAGTGAGTGAGTCTTTTATCCTCCTAGAAGAGTGTATTAGAACTTGGGATGATATTCAGATCTTAGAATGTGGCCAATATATTCTCCATATCTTCCAGCGTAGTTATTTTCAGGGACTACGTTATTCTATTCAGTGTTGCAGTAGCAGGGTTTATCCCCTTGCTTTTGAGCTTGTTCCTTGGAGGAAGGGCCAACCCTTCTCCCAGAAAAGCCTTGTATTGTATTCTTCTTCTATATTTTTACATTCCAGCCATATTTATTTAGTTTTGTATTAAAACTGCATTTTTCAGATCTATATCTACAGATCTGCACTTTTATACAATGTATCTCATGAAACCCTTGCCGAGTTATTCTCTTTGATGTATAAAGGAGCTGAATCTCCATTTTTCTTCATGATTTCATGTAAAAAACTCCAGATCTGATATTTATGCCATATTATAACTATAACCTTTAGAAAATCACGCAGTATGTGCTTCAACAAATTTCTGTTGAGTTAAGTCTTGGGGTTTTGGCATTTTCAAGCCATATCGGGAGTGGGAGATCTGTTTAACATAGCTAGAATGATTTTTTTTGGGTGAAATTTTATATGTGAGTCCACTATAACATATTATAAGGGATAAAACTATCATTTTCCTATGTTTTTATGAAAATATCTGAAATTAACCTTTTTAGGGCTTAAATTGCTGCTTTTCCCCATCAATTAGTGCGTAAATTAGAATATAAGTTGTTGTTTTTGCTTGATTGAAGAATATGTTTTATTAAAACATCATATTATCTATATTACTGCATCTCTAACTCTATAATATCTTAATATATTATTTTTGTTGTAGAAATCCCTTATTTTGGGATATTACAGTGGTATCAAAGCATGATCTTTGGCTCAGCCTGTGAGATCCAACTGTTAGCCCCCTATAAATTTTTGACAAGAAAATAGGGGGCTAAATATTTTTTGAGCCTTCAAGGAATGCATTTCCTCTGAAAACACATCATCCTTGAAGCCTCCTTGTGCCTTTTTCCCTTTGATAAAATCCCCTCTACTGATTCCCATTATAAAGCCTCTCTGATTGCGAAAAATTTTGCACCAAAAGGACTACATTTATCCCTTGTACCCCTCCATAATTCTTCATTTCATCCTTTTTTCCCCTTTTTTCAAAGCCTCCTTTTCACCTCAAAATCCCTCCCTTAGTTCTTATAAATCATCCCAAAAACCCCCTCTAAATCCTACACACACCCCTGGTGTGGTTTAAATTCCCCTTCTTTCCCCTATCGTTACCCTTTATTGGCCTTAAAATACACTAAAAGTGGGTCAAAAACCATATTTTCCATATAGATGGGTCTTAGTCCCTCTCGGCCAACCCCCTTAACCATTTCCCACGTGACCCGAGCACTGAAACCGGGCACTAGCCCAAAAAGCACTTAGCTCGTTGGGTATTTTTGGAGCTTTTTAAACCGTCGATCTGTATAGATCGAACGGTCGTCGCGATCCCCGCAACGTCCAACGCTCAACCCTTTCACCGCTCGTTCATCGCATCTCCACCTTTCATTTACCCGCTGATCCGACGGCCCGGAGTTTGCCCGCCCTAGTGGTCCCCACACCAACACGCCCTGTGCAAAACCAACCGGTTTCTTGTTGGCAATATGATGCGTAATGTTGTCCTTGATGGCAACCCACCGAATGAAGATGAAGACATGAGACTGTTGACATGTGTTGTCCTTGATGGCAAACCAACTGATGGACACCTGATGGACTTGGTAAATGATGTAAATCTAATATGAAATGATGTTTGCTAACAATATGATGCTGAGCGTTGTCCTTGAATGGAAACCCACTTGATGAAGATGATGGCAACTTACTTGATGAAGTTGTGCTTGATAGAACATGTCTTGATGAACTAAATCTGATGTATCTACAGTGAGTACAGAAGGCAATGAAGAAAGGAATTCAGCATGTGCTAAATCTATGGTGAAAAGAGTATGTCTCAAGGCATACACGGATATGTCTAGGAGAAGTCGCGTATGCACGCGGGAAACAACGTGCCAAGTCGCGTATGGGCAAAAGCGCTCATAAAGTGCAAAACCAGGGGTAACCACCATGGTATTGACCCATTGTATTGGGTAATGATTCGTCTAAATGACCCCGTCCAGGAATATCATCGGAAGTAATGTAGTTTTGGGCTCATGGTATTGTTTTGGCTCATGGTATTGAAAAAGGGGCTCATGGTATTGAAAAAGGGTAAACCTATATAAAGAGAAGAAATTCATTGTGAAAATCATAAGCATGGGAGCAAGATGTCTGAGCTTGAAGGAATATTTCTCTGTGAAGTATATCCGTATGGAAAGGGTAAAGGTTTGATAACAGATCCAATCTATGATGCACCTATGAAGAAATGATGGCTGAAATATCTAGATCTAGAATGTATTTGTATCTGCTAGATCTGTTTATGGAAGGCTTAGATCTGAGATGAGGCGAACATCTGTCTGAAGTAAAAGGGTAAATATGAACTGAATATCTGATCTGAAGAAGTATGCTGCTCTATAATGGTTGAAGATCTATACGCTAGTTCACCGCAGAGAAAGCACGTATATACGCAGCTTTGCTGAAGAGAAAGCGCGTATGCGCAATGAAATGACTTTGTAATATGTACAGAGGTATACGCCGGTTTGTGTGAACAGAAGCGCGTATATACGTGACATCAGTGAAAGGAAAGCGCGTATGAAAACTAGGGTTTGCTGAAGACTATGGTAAGAAATGTCTGATCTGTTCTGTTGGTTTACTGATATCTATCAGTGAGTTATATGTATCCTGCTTCATGGCTGATCTGTGCTTAAAAGTGGCATGGAGTGGGTCCAAAAGTGAAAATATGATGAATTGTGGCCCGCAAGTTGTGTTCTATTGAAGTGGTTGGATCCAGTGTGAAAATTGATGAAACGTGGTCCAAGGTGGTGCTGAGGGTTGTAGCCTTCAGTCAGGGGGTTGTAGCTCCCTTCCAGGTGAGGCTGGTAAACGAGATCAGGGGGTCGTAGCTCCCTTCCAGGAGAGGCTGGTAAACGAGTCAGGGGGTTGGAGCTCCCTTCCAGGAGAGGCTGGTAAACGAGCGCAGGTGGGTGCCTGCGTGCTGGTAGGAGTCTGCACCAGCACATATGCTGTAAGATTTTTTCTCTATAATAAAATATTGAAGGCTGAGCAACTGCAGCGGTGGTTTTCTCCCGACTTGGGTTTCCACCTAAAAATCCTGGTGTTCATGTGTGATGCTTTGTGTGATGGTTTATTCTGATCTTACTTCACATGTTTACTGTTTATTGAACATCTGATGAATGAATAATGGAATGATATAAGCAAAGAACTAATGACATAATTAGATCTCTGTGTATACGCGAGTTGCATGAAAGATATCCGCGTGTATACGCGAGTTTACTAAAGGAAAGTAGCATATGGGTTTTAAGGAATGAAAAAGTGAAAAGTTTTGAGTATGCAGTAAATACTGATTCACCCCCCCCTCTCAGTATTTTTCCCAACAATTGGTATCAGAGCGTGGTCCTTCTGCTGAAGCTTGATCGCTTGAAGGAGATCCGTCGCAATGGGAAAGAAGCAAAAGAAGAAGGTTACTCAAGGAAAGAAGAAGCCTCAAAAATCATGTATAGCAGAAATTGAAGGAGATAAAACAGGTATTGATCGTTGCTCTTGTATTTTACTTAATTGTATATGCAAGGATTATTATAGTGAAAGTGAAGATGAAGAAGATTCTGACCAAGCTCTACAAGTGCTCATGGCAAAGAAGAAGGCTACTCAAAGTAAGGAGATAGCTGAATTTGAAAAAAATGAATCTGATAGTGATTGGGGTCCTAATTTTCTTATTGGTGCAAACAATGATGAAGATAGTGAGAGAAAAGTTGTGGATCTAGAAGAAGTTATCAAAGATCAACAAAGAAAATTTAATGAGAAGGAATCTGCTAACAAAGCTTTGATATTTAGACTGAAAAGGATGTTCGATGATGTATACATTCGAAGTAAAGGATATGAAGCTGGAATCATCTCTCTGCAAGAAGATCTTGAAGAATCAAATAAGAAGAATGAAGGACTTAAAGAAGAAAATGTTTCTCTAAAAACAGATCTGGAAAAATCAAAAAGGAAGAATGAAAGTCTTGAAGCTGGAATCATCTCTCTACAAGCAAAACTTGAAGCATCAAGTAAGAAGAGTGAGGAACCTCTACAATCATTTGAAAAGGAAGGACTTGAAGCAGAAATCATTTTCCTCAAAAAAAGACCTGGATAAATCAAATAAGAAGAATGCAGGACTTGAAGCAGAAAACATATCTCTGAAAGAAGATCTCAAAGCATCGAAGAAGAAGAATGAAGAGCTGCAACAAACATGTGAAGTAAACGAAAATTGGTTGAAAGAAGAGATTCTAAATCTGAAGGATCAAGTAGAAGATGGAAGAAGGAAAGAAGAAAGCATGACAAAGCAATGTCAAGCCCTAGAGGTTGAGGTAAACATTCTCAAAGGTAAATTAGAAGAAAAGGTTAGACTTTTGAGGTTTCAAGATAGTACTAAGATTCTGGATAATATTCTTAGTAGTCAAAGGTCTCCTTCTATCAAACTTGGTCTTGGTTTTCATGAAACTGTTAAAGGAGAATCTAGTTCACAAGGAAGTGCTAAAGATTCAAAGGAAGTCAATACAAAACCTAAAGAGTTGAAAGAAACAAAAGGTCAATCAACAATGATGAAATCTCAAAGGAAATCATTCAATAATGTTGAATGTTTCAAATGTCATAATTATGGGCATGTTGCAACAAATTGCAGGAGCAGATCATTTCAGCCTCAAACAAACAGATTCTACTCAGAAAGGTACTCTGGTTTATTCAAGGGATATTGTTTTTCATGTAACAAGCATGGACATAAAGCAGCTGATTGTAAAAGGAGGAAGAATAGAAATACTCATTATGATTCTTATGTTTATTTCTCTGGCCACATGAGATGTTATGCTTGTAACAAGTATGGACATGTAGAAAAAGAATGCAGGATGAACAGATCTGGGAAAGTGGACAATTTTTAGCACACAGTTGGAAAGCTCAAGAAAATTTGGAAAAAGAAGGAGGACCGATCAGAAACGTAGGGAATTCAGACCCTACTGCAGTCATCCGCTTCTGGAAGCTTACTTCTTTGATTGACTGCAGGAATGATGTGGGATACATTATGAGATTTAGTAATGTATCGTCACAAGGGGAGCAATGTATGATGTCTCTCATGGTTGATTTGATTATTCTGGTTATATGTATTTCTAATAGAACATCTGATATAAATAAGACAGGTACAGGAAGGACAATTTCAGGGGGAGATAAAGGAATGTGAAAAATTTCTATGTTTCACTTTCCATACGCATGTTCTATTCACAAAAGTCACGTATACACGCGAGTTTCAGCAGACACAGTCGCGTATGCATTTATGATAAGAGAATTGGTATGATAGCTGAAGATCTGGTGCAGAGGTTCAGGGGGAGCATCAGTCTGACTATTAATAACTGTATTATTGACTCTGTATCAGCTTAATTCCTCAGTTCTAAATAATGATGATATGATACTTGATGCCTTGTGTTGAAGATTATGGATGAGTCCTGTTTACTTTTTGATGATGAGATTGGAAGTCTTATAATTTGAAGATAAGGACAGATCATGCAGAGATTATTGCTGATGACTTGCTGATGAACATATTCAGGTTGCACAAGTTAATAAGGAGCACTGGTTCAGGGGGAGCAGCAGGTTGAATACTAATGATTGCATTGTTGGCAATATGACTGCTTTTTCTTTGGTCTTTGTGATACTCATGCTCAAATGATGATAACTTGGTACATGGTTTATTATGATGAGATTTTGAGCCCTGGTTGCTGATAAGTATCTTTTATGCTCACACATGGATGAGCTGGATGTTGTTTGATTCAGAAATAAGAATGGATCATGCAGATTTTGTTACTATGGTTGAGATCTTTTTCCTACATATGTTACTTCATGTTAAATCTTGAAGATCTTGGTGATGATGGACCACATGGATGATTGCTTGACACTTATTTGAAGATGTTGTTCTGGTATGATAATCTCTCTTGAAAAGATTGTATTGATGCTGCAAAGAATCTGAAGTCTTGGTTACTAATGTGCTTATGCTACAACCATTGGATGACGCTTGAAGACACAACTACACTGTTCTATCTATCTGTAGTCCAGGGAAGCATTCAAATATCTCAGAAAGAAGCTGAACACTGTCTTTTTCTCACAAGAGGATCAGATCTGGTTAAAATTTAGAAGATGGCATTGGATACGCGGGTTTCCTGAAACACAGTCGCGTATATACGCGAGTTCCTGCACAGAAAACCGCGTATGTCTGATTGCTGACAATTTTTGTTTGAAGTCAGCTCTCTTCAGCACAGCTGCAGTGCTGCTTGGTATCTCTGATACTGTTTGGTATCTCTGGTGGTGTTCCAGTTCTCACAATTCTATTTCTAATTTTTTGATAAAGATGCCTTGATGATTTGTTGGTGAAAGTGTTCAGGATGCACAAACTAAGGGGGAGCCTTAGTCATAAGGAAAGGATGTTCGGATGCACTTTTTCAGGGGGAGCCCTAGTATTGCTGAGTATAATGCATTGTTGGCATTATGTTGATTCTGAAATATGTTCTCTTTCTTGAGGACTTTCTGGTGTCGATCTTAAAGTTATATTTGTAATTTGATGAAAAGGTCTTTTTGAGACCCATGATGTAAAATTGTAATATTCAGTCATGTAAGGACTTGTCATTTTGTAAACCCACTTGGTTGGGTAGCTGAGTCAAATTTTGTAAACTCACTTGGTTGGGTAGCTGAGACAAATTTGTAAACCCACTTGGTTGGGTAGTTGAGTCTCATATGTAAATCCACTTGGATGGATCTTTGATTTAAGTATGAGTCATTGGTGATAGGAAGTTCATAGAGTCATGTACTTTATTGAAAATTTGTTTGAAGATTCAGCATGAATTCAGGGGGAGCTTGGTCACTTCAGTATACATCAGATCTGCAGAACGCTTCTTCCACATGAGGAGAAAATGGGGAGAGTATGTTGGTTTTGATCCGCCCTTTGCCCTTGATGTCAAAGGGGGAGAGTGACATGGTGTTTGAATGAAGAGAAAGAATGGTGTCAAAGAATGGGGAGAATGACATGGTGGCATGGTATTCTTAATGTACCTATCTGTTGTGGTGATCAAACACCATCGTGGTTGCCATCAAGTCCAAAGGGGGAGATTGTTGGCAATATGATGCAGAGTGTTGTCCTTGATGGAAACCCACTGAATGAAGATGAAGACATGAGACTGTTGACATGTGTTGTCCTTGATGGCAAACCAACTGATGGACACCTGATGGACTTGGTAAATGATGTAAATCTAATATGAAATGATGTTTGCTAACAATATGATGCTGAGCGTTGTCCTTGAATGGAAACCCACTTGATGAAGATGATGGCAACTTACTTGATGAAGTTGTGCTTGATAGAACATGTCTTGATGAACTAAATCTGATGTATCTACAGTAAGTACAGAAGACAATGAAGAAAGGAATTTAGCATGTATGATGAAAAGAGTATGTCTCAAGGCATACGCGGATATGTCTAGGAGAAGTCGCGTATGCACGCGGAAAAGAACGTTCCAAGTCGCGTATGTGCAAAAGCGCTCAAAAAGTGCAAAACCAGGGGTAACCACCATGGTATTGACCCATTGTATTGGGCAATGATCCGCCTAATTGACCCCATCCAGGAATACCATCAGAAGTAATGTAGTTTTGGGCTCATGGTATTGAAAAAAAGGTAAACCTATATAAGGAGAAGAAATTCATTGTGCAAATCATGAGTGTGGGTGCAAGATGTCTGAGCTTGAATGAATACTTCTCTGTGAAGTATATCTGTATGGAAAGGGTAAAGGTTTGATAATAGATCTGAATCTATGATGCACCTATGAAGAAATGATGAAGCGAAATATCTAGATCTAGAATGTATTTGTATCTGCTAGATCTGTTTATGGAAGGCTTAGATCTGAGATGAGGCGAACATCTGTCTGAAGTAAAAGGGTAAATCTGAACTGAATATCTGATCTGAAGAAGTATGCTGCTCTATAATGGTTGAAGATCTATACGCTAGTTCGCTGCATAGGAAGCGCGTATATACGCGGCTTCGCTGAAGAGAAAGCGCGTATGCGCAATAAAATGAGCTCTGTAATATGTACAGAGGTATACGCTGGTTTGTGTGAACGGAAGCGCGTATATACGCGACATCAGTGAAAGGAAAGCGCGTATGCAAGCTAGGGTTTGCTGAAGTCTGTGGTAAGAAATGTCTGATCTGTTCTGCTGGTTTACTGATATCTGTCAGTGAGTTATATGTATCTGTTTCATGGTTGACTGTGCTGAAAAGTATGGAGTGGGTCCAGTCTGAAAATATGATGAAACATGGCCTGCAAGTGGTGTCCTAAAGGAAGCTTTGGATCCAGTGTGAAAATTGATGAAACGTGGTCCATAGAGGTGCTAAGGGTTGTAGCCTTCAGTCAGGGGGTTGTAGCTCCCTTCCAGGTGAGGCTGGTAAACGAGATCAGGGGGTCGTAGCTCCCTTCCAGGAGAGGCCGGTAAACGAGTCAGGGGGTTGGAGCTCCCTTCCAGGAGAGGCTGGTAAACGAGCGCAGGTGGGTGCCTGCGTGCTGGTAGGAGTCTGCACCAACACATATGTTGTAAGATGTTTTCTCTATAATAAAATATTGAAGGCTGAGCAACTGCAGCGGTGGTTTTCTCCCGTCTTGGGTTTCCACCTAAAAATCCTGGTGTTCAAGTGTGATGCTTTGTGTGATGGTTTATTCTGTTCTTACTGCACATATTTACTGTTTATTGAACATCTGATGAATGAATAATGGAATGATATAAGCAAAGAACTAATGACATAATTAGATCTCTATGTATACGCGAGTTGCATGAAAGATATCCGCGTGTATACGCGAGTTTACTAAAGGAAAGTAGCGTATGGGTTTTAAGAAATGAAAAAGTGAAAAGTGTTGAGTACGTTGTGTGAAATACCGATTCACCCCCTCTCAAAAGATATTTCCAACATTTCTATCGCATCCACAGGGTGGGTGGTATTTTTCTTTTTCGCAGCGAATCCACTCACTGTGGGACACGTGGCACCGACGTTGTTTGAAAACCACCCCCCCATCACGCGTTAAAGTTCGGTTGAAGACTCGGCACGATATGCACGTGCGCCGTCCGATCCAGAGCTACCCATCCAACGACGATTGCACTGCGAATTTGCATGGGAGTTAAACCGAGGCAAACCGTACCCCCGACCCACCATCCATCGCCCTCCGACGCATTTTCAGCCGTTGATCTCCTCCTGAGATCGGACGGTCCAGATTTAACTGCATGTCCTGCCATTGACCGGTCCAGCCACGTCACTGTTCCACGTGCTTTCATCACTTTTTCGTCCGTCCCCCTATATAATTCATTCAAAGGAAAAATTTTAATGTTTTGCGTTAGATTTTCCACCCGCCGTCCTCTGAAGCGTCTCCCGCTGATCCACTCCATTAAATCCTCTACATTCATCGCCTCCACCCATGCCACGTTGCCATTTCTTGCAGTAATCCACGCCACCCACCCCATGCATGTTTTTCTTAATGAGTTTTTGTGTTTTGTAGGGTTACAGGTAGGCGAAAAAATGTCATGATTCATACGCACTATTGTAGTGGCGTAGTGCACAAAAGAAGCTGAATTTAGAGCCTGATATTACAAGAAAATGTCCAAAAAGGTGTCCGCAACATAAATTTCATCAAAGGACAGAGTTCAAACTCTGCAAAACCTCTCCGATGCCATTAAAGCTCAGATTTCATAAACAAAGACAGTACTAGAGCAGCAGAGAGTTCAAGGCACGTAATAGAATATTTTTAAGCCTTTTTCAGGGATTTAGAAGGCAAAGGTACCAGTTCAAAGACATCATGGATCGCATGGACGGCCCAACACGTAGAAAACAATACTATCAGGGTTTCACATCAGCAGTATGTCCTTTACACAAAGGACGAAGTGCCCATACTATCTCCATTATATACCGTGTTCCTGAGGAAATTCCAGCCCTAACAACAGTCCTATGCTATCAGAAGCATTTTTTACGCAATATGGCAGACCTTAGCATCATTATTATACCTTTTTGTTTAGTTCACCAGAGTGTTACAACAAGTACATCAGAGACATACCTGGAGTAAATGGAAGCTTGATGAAGATCACTCTTTCATCCAAAGAGTACCAGAGATAAATGCACAAAATTTAAAGAGAATGGGCTTCGACCCTCTTCCTCTTCTGAGTTTTAATGCTGCATTTAGTTTTCCATCTACCTCCTCTGCTCCACTTGAGCTATAAATTTCATGAAGGAACTCATTGTAAAGTTGTTGATCGGTTATTAGAGAAATTACAAGTTGTTTCTTTTGAGACATAGTCTCTGTGTAAAGTTGTAAGATAGGCTAAAGAAGATGTTTTCAGATTGAATATCCAGCTATTATTAATGTTGTACTTGACTGGTGTTGTTCTTTAATATGACAAGCACATTTATTTGGATCCTGATCTAAAGCAGTGGTGATGTTTTTATATCTCTGTGTTTTTTTTTAACCTGCAGTTCATTTCTACTGGCTTGCATCAGAAATCTGGCATAGGATTTACCCTTGTTAGTTACCCTATGTTTCTGCTCTCCTTTCCTTCAATGTTTTCTACTAAATGTGTTATCTAAGGATTGATTTATGTTAATTTAACCAGTGTAGTGGATGTCATTGCCTGCTAGCTGATGTATGAATTAAATGAATCTGTTCTTAGATGTTCTTGTTAGGATTTCATTGAAAGAATTGGGAACACTGGGAGGTCTAGAACTCTGTCTCTGTCTCACCAAGATCCTTTTCAATTAATTGAACCTTTCTAAGATCCCTCAAAATGGAGGCCGAAGCATTGAGAGTTCAAAGTCTCTCTCTGATCTCAGGTCTTTAACTTTGTGTTCTAAACCTTTAATGTTTCTTGTCTAAAGAGTTAGCTTTTGGATTTTAGATCACAGGTGTCCAATGGCATGCCCTGTCCCTAGATCTGATTTCTAAAGGTCACCTCAGAGGTTTCCTTACTTTCACCTTCTCTCTTACCATTTTATATCACACAATCATCTTTAAGATCCAATGCTTTAGATGACTAGCCCAACTGAAAGCCTGCATATTGAATAGCAAGTAAACCCTTTCCTGACTCCATTGCCCAATGGTCTTGATGTTCCCTGGATTATCTCTCCTTTTCCTAGATTTCTCTTTGCCCATCCTTGTCTTATATTGAACCCTTCTTTCTTGATTCCCAACAACCAAACAAAAAATCAAATAAACAAACTTTGAGCCTTATAACTAGCCTAACATCTTAATTTTGAGCTTCAAAGATATAAAACCTTGCTTATATAGAGAGATCCCTCTCTGGACCTAGGGGGGCTAGATCCTGAGGTCTGAAAGTGGTTTTGATGTTGTCTCATATTTTGGTCTTGCCAATCTGACCAAAACATGGGAACCCCAACATAATGGCGACTCCACTGGGGAATATCTGAGAGTCTATAACTAATAACATTGGTCTTTCTCCCATTGTCATCACCAACATAATGGTAACCATACTGGGGAAAATTTGATTACTTCCCATCTTACTACATCACAAGAGCCTCAGAACACCTAGAAACTCTAGTTAGGTTGGCAGTGAAACACTTCCATTTTCAATTCACTTTCTACATGATTTGTTGTGTTTCTCCCACACTCTTGGATAGAGTCAGGAAAGGGCCAGGTAGCCTCTAGATCTCACACTCTTTCAGAGGTGACATATCTGGTAAACGCCCTCCCAGTCAATCTCTAGTTAGAGTTTGCTGTGTTTTGAAGATATCCTTGAAAAGAAACACCTCATAAGCATTGTGGTGGATAGTATACCCTCCAGAAGCATCCAATATCATCCACCTGGCGACTCCACAGTTCCTAAATGATTAAAAGACTCCACTGGTGATCATTAGGCCGTTGATTATCTGTGTTTTCACATGACTACACTGGGATACCATGTCGCAGAACAACATTAGCCATGCTAAGGACCAAGTCACTTCACTAATGGAAGACTTTGAGCAGTTTGCAGAAATGCATCTAGGTTTCATAGCAGAGTGTCGTGATACAATTTCAAGTGACTTGGCAGAGCTGGAGGTGGAGGACCTTCTAGGGGCTATTCTTCTCAACTCAAAATTCAAACCCGTGCTTAAGAAAATATTTCTAGAATTGGTGGTTGAAAGGTATGAAGCTGAGATTGAACTTCGAAACTCACAAGAGAAATCATACCAGTTCAGAGACCCCAGAGCATTTTTGGAAAGTCTCCCTCCCCCTAAGAAGGAAGATATTCCACTGCCTGTTGAAATACAAGAAAGAGATGATCTAGTTTTCATGAACCACATTGAAGATGTAGTGGAAAATGCAGAAATCCAAGCCGCCCAGGATGAAGACAGTCTACCAATCATGGAAGGCCTAAAAGAAGAAAGCACCCATCATATGTTCATTGATCCTGTGGCAAAGTACATGGAGGCCCTGATTAGCTCAATTTCTCCAGCATTGATCCTTCGCCAGGGCCAGATTCATCAGGAGTGGTCACCACCAATGGTGACCTCAGTTTTGAAGGACCACAGGCAGATCACCTTGTGGTTGTCTCTGATGAGCAGTCAGTGCTTCTATCCTTTTTTGTTACTGCTTGACTGGCTGCACTGGAATTATTGTATCACCTAGAAGCATCAGAGATTTCTCGGTAGAGTAGGGTAGGTAGGAAAGCTCAATAAAGCTCAGTTGTGAGCATGTAGTTAGTTTTTTTTAATTTCTACAAAGTCCAGCAAGCCAGACAGTCTAATCCTGGCTTGAATGATTTTCAATTTCTCTCTTAGAATGTAGAGAAGAAATCTGCTAGACAGTTTAATCCTAGCAGATAGTAGTTTAGGTAGAGAAACTATGAGGCCAACAGTTTCATCTGGTCTCATGGAGTAATAAGGGTAGCGGTAGAATAGGTTTATTTTCCTGCTTGTAAAAAATTGATGATGTAAAGGGTCTGCTAGTCCAAATGCACCCTTGAAGGAAAATGCAAGGATTGTAGGATGGGTAGGTAGATTGCTTGAGAATTTTTTGCTCATTTGATGTCTTCAAAATTTGTGGCAGTTGATCCAAGAGAAGAAAAATGAGTCAAGCAGTAGGCATCTTGCCTACACCAAAGATCATTTCTGAATCCTTGACTCCTTCAAGAAGAAGCCATCCCCACGTGGAGCAACTGTTAGCCCCCTCTAAATTTTTGACAAGCAAACAGGGGGCTAAAATGTTTTTGAGCCTTCAAGGAATGCATTTCCTCTGAAAACACATCATCCTTGAAGCCTCCTTGTGCCTTCTTCCCTTTGATAAATTCCGTTTTGCTTATTCCCATTATAAAGCCTCTCTAATTGCAAAAAATTGTGCTCCAAAAGGCCTACATTTATCCCTTTTACCCCTGCAGAATTCTTCATTTCATCCCCTTTTCCATTTTTTCAAAGCCTCCTTTTCACCCCAAAATCCCTCCCTTAGTTCTTATAAATCATCCCAAAAGCCCCCTCTAAATCCTACACACACCCCTGGTGTGGTTTAAATTCCCCTTCTTTCCCCTATCGTTACCCTTTGGTGGCCTTAAAATACACTAAAAATGGGTCAAAAACCATATTTTTCATATAGATGGGTCTTAGCCCCTCTCGGCCAGCCCCCTTAACCGTTTCCCACGTGACCCGAGCGCCGAAACTGGGCGCTAGCCCAAAAAGCACTTAGCGCGTTGGGTATTTTGGGAGATTTTTAAACCGTCGATCTGTATATATCGAATGGTCATTGCGATCCCTGCAACATCCATCGCTCAACCCTTTCACCACCCGTTCATCGCATCTCCACCATTCATTTACCCGCTGATCCGATGACCCAGAGTTTACCTTCCCCGATGGTCCCCACGCCAACGCACCCTGTGCAAAAAACCAACCGGTTTCTATCGCACCACCGTTGGATGGTGGGCGATATTTTTCTTTTTCGCAGTGATTCCACTCACCGCGGGACACATGGCACTGACGCTGTTTGAAAACCACCCCCCCATCACACGTTAAACTTCGGTTGAAGGCCCGACGCGATATGCATGTGCGTCATCCAATCCAGAGCTGCCCATCCAACGACGATCGCACTGCAAAGTTGTGCGGGAGTTAAACCGAGGCAAACCGTACCCTTGGCCCAACATCCATCGCCCTCCAACGCATTTTCAGCCGTCGATCTCCTCCTGAGGTCAAACGATCCAGATTTAACTGCATGTCCCACCATTGACCGGTCCTTCCACGTCACCGTTCCATGTGGTTTCATCACTTTTTCATCCATCCCCCTATATAATTCATTCAAAGGGAAAATTTTAATGTTTTTCGTTATATTTTCCACCTCACCATCCTCCGAAGCATCTCCCACTAATCCACTCCACTAAATCCTCTGCATTCATCGTCTCCACCCATGCCACGTTGCCATTTCTTGTAGTAATCAACGCCACCCAACCTATGCATGTTTTTCTTAACGAGTTTTTCTGTTTTGTAGGGTTAAAGGTAGGCGGAAAAATGCCATGATTCATACACACTATTGTAGTGGCCCAGTGCACAAAAGAAGCTGAATTTAGAGCCTAATATTACAGGAAAATGTCTGAAAAGGTGTCTGCAACATAAATTTCATCAAAGGACAGAGTTCAAACTCTACAAAACCTCTTTGGCGCCATTAAAGCTCAGATTGCATAAACAAAGACAGTACTGGAGCAACAGAGAGTTCAAGGCACGTAATAGAAGAATTTTGAGCCATTTTCAGGGATTTAGAAGTCAAAGGTACCAGTTCAAAGACATCATGGATCGCATGGAAGGCCCAACGCGTAGAAAACAATACTATCAGGGTTTCACATCAGCAGTATGTCCTTTCCACAAAGGACGAAGTGCCCATACTATCTCCATTCTATACCGTGTTCCTGAGGAAATTCCAGCCCTGACAATAGTCCTATGCTATCAGAAGCATTTGTTATGCAGTATGGTAGACTTTAGCATAATTATTCTACCTTTTTGTTTAGTTCACTAGAGTGTTACAGCAAGTACATTAGAGACATACCTAGAGTAAATGGAAGCCTAACGAAGATCACTCTTTCATCCAAAGAGTACCAGAGATAAATGCACAGAATTTAAATAGAATGGGCTTCGACCCTCTTCCTCTTCTGAGTTTTAATGCTGCATTTAGTTTTCCATCTACCTCCTTTGCTCCACTTGAGCTATAAATTTCATGAAGGAACTCATTGTAAGGTTGTTGATCAATTATCAGAGAAATTACAAGTTGTTTCTTTTGAGACATAGTCTCTATGTAAAGTTGTAAGATAGGCTAAAGAAGATGTTTTTAGACTGAATATCCAGCTATTAGTAATGTTGAACTTGACTGGTGTTGCTCTTTAATATGACAAACACATTTCTTTGGATCCTGATCTAAAGCAACGGTGATGTTTTTCTATCTCTGTGTTTGTTTTTAATTTGCAGTTCATTTCATTTCATTTCTACTGGCTTGCATCAGAAATCTAGCATAGGATTTACCCTTGTTAGGTACCCTATGTTTCTGCTCTCCTTGCCTTCAATGTTTTATACTAAATGTGTTATCTAAGGACTGATTTCTGTTAATTTAACCAGTGTAGTGGATGTCATTGCCTGCTAGATGATGTATGAATTAAATTAATCTGTTCTTAGATGTTCTTGTTAGGATTTCATTGAAAGAATTGGGAACACTGGGAGGTCTAGAACTCTGTCTCTATCTCACCAGGACCCTTTTCAATTAATTGAACCTTTATAAGATCCCTCAAACTGGAGACCGAGGCATTGAGAGTTCAAAGTCTCTCTCTGATCTCAGGTCTTTAACTTTGTGTTCTAAACCTTTAATGTTTCTTGTCTAAAGAGTTAGCTTTTGGATTTTAGATCACAGGTGTCCAATGGCATGCCCTGTCCCTGGATTTGATTTCTAAAGGTCACATTAGAGGTTTCCTTGCTTTCACCTTCTCTCTTACCATTTTATATCACACAATCATCTTTAAAATCCAATTCTTTAGATGACTAGGCAAACTGAAAGCCTGCACATTGAATAGCAAGTAAACCCTTTCCTGATTCCATTGCCCAATGGTCTTGATGTTCCCTGGATTATCTCTCCTTTGCCTAGATTCCTCTTTGCCCATCCTTGTCTTATATTGAACCCTTCTTTCCTAATTCCCAACAACCAAATAAAGAATCAAATAAACAAACTCTGAGCCTTATAACTAGCCTAACATCTTAATTTTGAGCTTCAAAGATATAAAACCTTGCTTATATAGAGAGATCCCTCTCTCGACCCAGGGGGGCTGGATCCTGAGGTCTGAAAGTTGTTTTGATGTTGTCTCATCTTTTGGTCTTGCCAATCTGGCCAAAACATGGGAACCCGAACACCAACTATCAGAAGAATAAAAAGAAGAAGCAGAGAAAAAAATTATGGAGAGTATGAGATTACTCTCATCATTTTTCAGATCCAAAAATAACCTCTCCAATGAGGTTAAGCAGACAGAAGAAGGAGAAGAGGAAGAACCATGCACTTCCTATTTTCATGATGAAGAAGACAAAGGGCATGGAAGACACTTGGAACATCATATTCTAAGTGAATACCTTTTTTAGTACAAGAATCAACCTAGAGCCTTGAAGGAGACTCTAAAATTCCCACATTTCATTCAACTGGAGGAAGAAAGGAGACCTTGCAGCACAAGAATAATGGAAGGCAATAGGTTTCTATTGTCTACTTTTGATGGATCATATTCAGCAAGGACTTGGAAAAGAAGACTTGCAACATTCTTCCTGCTACATTCAATGGTAGAAATAGAAGCAGTAGAGATTGCAGCGCTACACATGAAGGGAAAAGCAAGCACTTGGTGGTTCAGTCACATAAGTCATGCAAGAGTGTCTACTCTTGTAGATTTCACTTAGAGAGTGATCAAGATATTTGATGGAGAACAATCAGAGAGGGAGGGGCCCTCACCATCTGTTGAGTAGACTTATATCAGTGCTGTCACAAACTTAGAGGAGAAACCTTCAACATTAGCAGTTGAGGGATCCAACACAATGGAAGAAAGAACTACTGCAGACATGCAAGGTGTTCCCAAAGCCCAAAAAGGTATGATTGGATTTCCACTTTCTATTATTTCAGCTAATATTTCAGAAGATTGTGGAAATCTGCTGTTGTATGACCCAAGATCATCACTTACTGCTAATTTAGAATAGCAAGATTGCACAACATTGTCCAAGAGCAGCAGTGAAGAAATAAGGACCCATCCCTCATTGGAACATTTAGATGCCAGCTTCATTCAGGAAGCCATGGAGGAAGCAATATCAAAGGGTAGACATCTTGAGATGAGAAACTCTTTCTCCTCTCTAGATGACACTATCTCAATGAGCATGCCATATCTGAAAGAGAGACTTCTACTTGAAGTAGATCCAAGGCCTCTTTGGTTTTTGAAGATCATGCATGAGGAGGAGGTCTCATCAGGAGATTCCATTGGAGGTGCACTTCAAAATTTCATGAGGTGAAAAGTTCTTCAAAGGTTGGAGGAGCATGGTGTCCTACTTTGGGAGGATACCAAGCAATGGCAATGAGATCCATCACCCACATTAGTATGAGTGGATGGCAGTATGGAGCAAGAGGTTTCCAAACCTCTTGCAGATCTATGATACAGGCTAGCAAGAAGCATGGCTACACTAGTTGTTTTTGGGTGAGTTTGGTCACTACCCAAAAATTTCTAATTCTTTAACTCATGCCTGGAGTCTCAATGATAGGATGCATAAGAAGAAGGCATGGTTGCTGTGGCTATTAGAAGAGAGTTTGGAAATCATATGTCAAGTATTATGTCCATGCATTTACCTTTGTTTGAGATATGTCTCATGTGCTCACATGTATTTATGTTTGAGATGTATTTCATGTATGTATATTGTTTTGGGAGGAAGGATAACTTCCCCCTGATGTATGAGGGAGATAGTTTTTAATTTTTTGATGATACAACTCACATGTCCATCAATTTATTATTGCTCCATGATCTGCATTTTGATAATTCAAGGAGGCAACAAGAGTCCTTGTTGCTATGGCTATTATTGAGAGAGTATGGGCTGAAATTTCTCCATACTCAACCTGATGTTATAGAAGGGATGTATGGCACATTTTATTTTTATTATGATCATTTAAAACTAATATATTTTTTTGTTTACTACCACATAGTAGATGAGCACTCATGCACATCTAGTACCTTGTTAGAGGACAACTTGCCGCATAATATTCTCAAGCAGCAGTTGGGGAAACTTCATTGTATCCCTTGGATAGACCATTGGTATCATGAAACCATCAGAAATTTTCTGATTTGGATGCCAAATGGTGATGAGGTGCCATTCATTTTGGATGGGATGGATCGGGCCAGCATGATTCATGACATGGAAGATAGGATCTTTGGATATCTACTCTTCTTCTTGCCACTTGAGGGCAACTTATTTGTAGCCCAAGATAAGTATGTACTCTACATTTTCCATGAGTGGAGAGGGAGACAGCATGGGGTAGGCCATCTTGCCTATCATGTTCATCTATTCAGCCCACCTTCTTTGCAGGAGCTTAAGGTGGAGGAGATATTTCTAGAGTTGCCATGTTGGAGGGTGACTCATCTTATATGGATGATAGCTTGGGGGTGGAGGTTTTACATGGGAATGTTATTTCCCAAACACATTTCAGACTCCATGCCTTGGGAGGAAATTTTCTAGTTTTATCCTTGCATTTGCTTGAGGACAAGCAAAATTTTTGGAGGGGAGGACTATAATATTCCTAATTAGCCCAAGGTAATAGGAATATTTCATTATGTTTTGATTTTCTTAATTGATGAATAAAATGTAAATGAGGACATGTAAAATACTAAAAACATCAAAATAAATCAATGCCCAATGTGAACAAAGGAAAATCAGGGTTGTATCAATAAAATACCCTTGTATGTAAAAAACAATTAAGGAGATTGACTGGGTCAACAAGACCAAATCAACACTGTCCAGATGCATTGAACCTCCTTGTTGATCAGCGCAGTTTTAGATGGAGGATCTTCATGCGAAAGGAGCTATATTTTTTAAGGTGATTTAGGGTTTCTCAAGCTCTCATCTTATAAAAGGAAGGGAAAGGCTAAAGAGAAGGTTGTTCATGATATTTGATTTTGATGTCTGTTTAAACAATTCGAGTTCTCTTGGTTGTTTAGCAGAGACTTGTGAGGATTTCCTGTTTAGGGATTCTCTCTCCTTCCATTGAGTAGCTCTTGGAGGAAATTTTACTTCTCTTCCACTATCAGGCATATGTCCAAGCTCCATCTCCCTTAGACAATGTAAATCCTATTGGGGTTTACTTGTTTCAGTGGGTTTCAGCAAGTGGAGACTAGATCTATTCAGATCTAGACTATACTAGTGCCTCTTCTTAGTGAGTGAGTCCTTTATCCTCCTGGAAGAGTGTATTAGCACTTTGTGGTGATATTCAGATCTTGGCATGTGGCCAATATATTATACATCTCTTCCAACACATTTATTTGCAGGGACTGCGTTATTCTATTCAGTGTTGTAGTAGCAGGATTTATCCCCTTGATTTTGAGCTTGTTCCTTGGAGGAAGGGCCAACCCTTCTCCCGGAAAAGAATTGTATTGTATTATTATTCTATATTTGTACATTCCAGCCATATTTATTCATAATTTCAGTAAAAATTCATTTTTCTGATCTAGATCTGCAAATCTGTACTTTTATATAGTGTATCTCATGAAACCCTTGCTGGGTTATTCTCTTTGATGTATAAAGGAGTTGAATCTCCATTTTTCTTCATGCTTTCATGTAATAAACTCCAGATCTGATATTTATTCCATATTATAACTATAAACTTCAGAAAATCACGTATTATGTGCTTCAACAAATTTCTGTTGAGTTAAGTCTTGGGGTTTGGGCATTTTCAAGCCATATCGGGAGTGGGAGATCTGTTTAACATAGATAGAATGATTTTTTTTGGGTGAAACTTGATATGTGAGTCCCATATAACATATTATAAGGGATCCAATAGTAATTTTCCTTTTTATTTATGCATATCTTTGAAATTAACCTTTTTAGGGCTTAAATCGCTGCTTTTCCCGATCAATTGGCACATAAATCAGAATATAAGTTGTTGTTGTTTCTTGATTGAAGAATATGTGTTATTAACACATAATATGAGTTATATTTATACATATAAAACTCTATAATATCTTAATATATTCTTTTTGTTGTAGAAATCCCTTATTTTGGGATATTACAATGAAGTTTGCGTTTTGGAACCTGATTCATTGGAAAAGTAATTCAGGTTGGCAAGAAAAATTGAATGTAAAATTATGGTAACAATGAATCCTACTACTCACATATATAAATATGGAATTTTTTCTACTCCTATACTTCCACAACCTATAAGGTTGACACCACAAAAATAGGAAGAAAATAGATCAAAAGGGTTTTTCTACAGTTGTGATAGAAAATACAATAAAGGCCATAAGTGTGTTTAGAATAAATTTTTTTACATATATTGTGAACAGGAAGAAGAAAATGAACAAGAATCTTCAAAAGATGAGGATATACGCTAGGAACCAACCCTAGAAGAGGAAGAAATGAGTCTGACCATATTGTTTAATGCATTGGCAGGAATTACCACTCCTCAAAATCTCAATATAGAAGGACATATAAAGAAGAAAAAGGTAATAGTGTTGATTGATTCGGGAAGTACCAATAATTTTATTCATTTTAAGGTAGCCAAGGAATTGAATTGTTTCCTAGAATACCCAGCACCAGAATGTCAAGTGATGGTTGAAAATGGAGGAAATATAAATTGCTTTGGAAATTCCATGATATCAAGCTAAAAATGGGGGAATATGTACTTAATAGTCCAATTATTTCCATTCCTATGGGAGGTGTCGATGTTGTACTAGGAGTACAATGGTTACAATCTTTGGGGACGATAGCTTTTAATTTTCAAGAACGTTTCTTGAAAAAAATTTCGGAAGGAAAGGAAGTCGAATTACAGGGTATCACAGGGAAGATGGGAAAGATAACAATCTCTAATTTCATGAAAAATCTTATGAAGAAAGAACAATGTAGCGTAATTGCACAGTTATGCTCACTAGAAGTTCCAACATCAAAATCATCTATTTCTACAGATCTCCAAAAAGTCTTGGACAATCATTCCAAGGTGTTTGAAACTCCCAAAGGAATGCCACCTATTCGTGATCATGATCATTCTATTCATTTGATCCCAGGAAGTGTTCCTCCAAACATCAGGCCTTATAGATATCCTTATGTCCAAAAGAGCAGAATTGAACGTATGGTTGCATAAATGTTATAGGTTGGTATAATTCAACCTAGTCAAAGTTCTTTCTCTGCTCCAGTAGTTATGGTGTACAAGAAGGATGGATCATGGCACATGTGTCCGGATTATAGAGAGCTCAATAAGCTCGGCATTAAAGAAAAATTTCCCATTCCTATGATTGATGAATTATTAGATGAATTACATGGAGCAATTTATTTTACCAAGTTGGATCTTCATTTAGGGTATCATCAAATTATAATGAAGGCTGAAGATATTCCGAAAACAATATTTCGAACTCATGAGGGTCATTATGAATTTTTGGTCATGCCTTTTGGCCTTACCAATGCACCTTTTACATTTCAAGGGTTGATGAATTCCATTTTCAAACCCTTCCTTAGAAAATTTGTGCTAGTATTTTTTGATGATATACTAATCTACAACAGGTCTTGGAAGGGTCATGTTCAACATGTTGACAAGGTGCTCAAACTATTGCAGGAGAAAAAATTATATGAAAAAACATCCAAATGTTTCTTTGGAGTACAAGAGGTGGAATATCTAGGTCATATTTTATCTCACGAGGGTGTTAAGGTAGACCCTACCAAATTAAATCCATTAAGGAATGGAAAGTCCCAACAACCATAAAGAAGTTGTAAGGATTTCTCGGGTTAACAGGGTATTATCACAAGTTTGTTAAGAATTATGGGAGAATAGAAGCACCTCTAACAACAATATTGAAGAAAGGTGCATTTTCATGGACTCTTGAAGCAACTAAGGCCTTTGAACATCTTAAAGTGGGAATTTTCCTAGCATTGGTCTTAGCTATGCTAGACTTCACAAAAAAAATTATTGTGGAATGTGATGCCTCAGGAAATGGAATTGGTGTTGTTTTAATGCAAGAAGGAAGACCCATTGCTTTTGAAAGTCGTCCAATCAAAGGGAATTATTTACAGAAAGCTATTTATGAGAAGTAAATGTTAGCAATACTACATGCACTAAAGAAATGGCGACCTTACCTAATGGGAAGACACTTCAAGGTAAAAAATGATCATGATAGTCTTAAACACTTTTTGGAAAAAAGACTATCTTCAGAAGAGCAACAAAAGTGGGTCACAAAGATGTTGGGTTATTACTTTGAAATAATATACAGAAAAGGGAAGCTAAATGTTGTTGCAGATGTACTCTCAAGAAAGAATGAAGAGGTGGAAGCATTGCTTTGTGCCATTTCTATTATCCAACCAGATTGGATAACTAAAGCAAGGGATGAATGGAAGAAGGACGAAGAAGTGTGGACACTTATTCAAAAGTTACAGTAAGATCCTAGTACATATGATACATTTAGTTGGAAAAATGATTACTTATGGTTCAAATATTTCTTATATCATTGAAAGAATTCCCATCTAAAACAAAATATTCTTTTGGAATTAAACACTTCTCCTTTAGGAGGACACTCAGGATTTTTAAAAACATACCACCCAGTGAAGAAAGAATTTTTTTAGGATGGCCTTAAATCTGATATTCAAAAGTTTGTGGCAGAATTTTTGGTTTGCTAGCAAAATAAAGTTGACATAATTAAGATCCCAGGTCTTCTACAACCTTTATCCATTCCAAGTCAACATTGGGAGGATATTTCAATGGATTTTATCACAGTTTTACCTAAGTCTGAAGGAAAGAGTGTCATCATGGTGGTAGTTGATAGACTTACCAAGTATGCACACTTTTGTGCATTATCTAATCCATTTAAAGCAAGTACAATTGCTACTACATTTATGGACACAATTCAAAGCTACATGGAAACCCAAAGGTTATTGTGACCGACAAAAATCCCATTTTTACTTGAAATTTTTGGACGGAGCTATTTTCTTGTTTGGGTACTCAATTAGCTCATAGCTCATCTTATCATCCTCAATCTAATGGTCAAAATGAGATAGTGAATAAATGTTTGGAAGGATATATTTGTTGTTTTGTATCTGATAAACAAACAAAATAGGTCAAATGGTTACCTCTTGTTAAATGGTGGTATAACATTTCCTTCCATAGTACTTCAAAAATGACCCCATTTAAGGCATTTTATGGATATCATCCACTGTCCATCACATCATATTTAAGAGAAACTTCTAAGGTTCAAGCACTGGAATATCATATCGAGCATCAACAAGAATTTTTCCAACTCTTAAAGGATAACCTAAATTTGGAACAAAATTGAATGAAACAACAGGCAGATCAACATCGCAGTGAGAGAAGTTTTGATGTAGGACACTGGGTATTTTTACAACAAGAACCATACAAACAAATATCCCTCAAGAAAGCTAAGAAGGATAATAAATTATTGACAAAGCACTATGGTCCTTACAAGGTGTTGCAAAAGATTGGTACTATGGGATACAAATTGGAGCTTCCCGCTTCTTCACGAGTGCATCCAGTTTTCCATGTTTCACACTTAAAGAAGGTTATAGGTGAAAATCTTCCAGTTCAAACAATATTGCCAGAAATTAATGAGGAAATAAAATTCATATTGGAACTTGAAGAGGTCATGGAAAAAAGAACTCGATAGCTACGAAATCGATCAATTTCAGAGTATCTCATCAAGTGGAAGAACTTACCCACTGAAGATTCTACATGGGAGGATGATAATTTTATACAGAAGCACCCAGAGCTACTCAAGCGTTGAGGAAAACACTTTTTTGGAAGAGAGGGGCATGTTAGGTCCTTATATTACTAGTTTAGTCCCTTATTGTTATTAGTGTAGCCCCATTATTGTTATTGTTGTACCCCTGTAACCCCAATATTGTTATTATTGTGCCCTTAGATTGTTATTGTTAGGTCGGATAGTATTATATTGTGGGCCCATGGAATCATATATATGGAAGGATGTTTTTATCATTTGTATCATCCAATAATTTCTCATTTATGTAATTTATTGAAGGTTTCCCCCTCAAAGTGGTTGATTTTTAAGGCGTTGATCTCTCTTTTCTTCTATTTTTGGAGCTGGTTTCTTAACAACAATTCTAATTTGTCACTTATCATCATTTCTAATTGAGATGTTAGAATATTTTTTTTCTATTACAAATATTTTCAAAAATTGAAAATAAATTAAGAGAGCAATTCTTAGAAGCCCAAGAGACAATGCTTCACTTCATATTTTGCAAGGAATGCAAACAACCAAAAAGTATTGCTTACAAAATACACAATATGAAGCAGAAAGGGTTTTTTTTTGGAGAGAAGTGATAAGGGTTTTGAATAAGAAAATTTGATGGGCAACAACAGAAGAGGAAGAGAAAATGAAAGAGGAGAAAAAAATTTAGCAATGGAGTTGACAATAGAATGGTCTATGAGGTAACCAACATCTGAAAATTGATGTTTTTATTGAGAAATTTCTATTCTCTTTTACGTTGCAGTTCGAAGAGGAACATGTTGTTCCCTCTTGAGGTAGGAGCCTCCTGTGGGTTGTAGCCTACAACTAATTTGTGGGAGTTGGATCTTCCTTGGAGGTAGTAGCCTCTTGTAGGTTGTAGCCTTCAAAAATCTGATGTAATAAGGAGTAACAACTTGCCTTCATATCACTATCAGCCTAATATTCGTGGTTTTCTCCCTTCGGGGTTTCCACTCATATATTGTCTTAGTGTGCTAATTATGAATGCTATGTGAATGATGTTGAATTCTTGATAAGTAATCTGAAAATTTCACTTCATGACACCTGGAAAATGAATTCAAAAGAACATCAACATGAACTGTTAGTTGAATAATAAAGTAAAAACAAGAAAAAGTAAAGAATGTTAAATTACTAATTCACCCCCACTCTCATTAATTTCTAATCCTATAGTATCAATTGGTATTAGAGCCAAGTTCCTTGAGTAACAGTATAACAACTCGAAGTAGGTCCTAAATCACCAAAATGGCTAGTCTAGAAGGATGCTCAACAAATAAAGCCCCATTATTTACTGGTACAAAATATTATTTCTGGAAAGTAAGAATGAAGACATACTTAATGTTTCTTGGAATAGAGGTCTAGGCTACGGTGATGGTAGAATATGAAGAACCAAAGGAAGGGACTAGTGATAGAGATGCCAAACTAGATTTTGATGCAGCAAGGTTGCAACTTTACACAATTCATGGACTTGTGGGTTATGGCCCACAAAAGTTTCCAATCCCGTGACGGATCACAATACTTAGAACCAAGGCATTAGCACAATATCGCAGAACCAACATGAATCAAAATATCGCAAACCAAGGCTCATCACAATTTCTACTTATCAAAATTTCAGCTCATCACAATTTCGTATATCCATGCCACATCTCAATCCTGGACCCTTAACCAAAGAAATATGTGATGAAACCTATGGCTAACACATGGCTCTCATCTCAATTCTACTTTGTATAATGATTTCACATCGCATCGTCAAATAAATATATGACTCCTCATCGCAAATCCAAAGCTCTTTTACCTAAATGCGATATTGTGATATAATATGCATTGTTCATCTCCCATTTTAGATCTAAAATAATATCTCATCCATCCATTCATCCTTCAACAAGTTTCACAATTAAGTGAGCCTTCTTCGCTCATGAATTTCGCTATGAACTGGTAGATTAGATCTCGATAGTTCAACAAGCTTCAACTCTGTGGCTCTACACCAAATCATATCCATGCTACCATACCTCATCTATAATCTCCTTCACACCTTTCTTCTGTTGTGACATCATCACGCAGACTGGGTGCTTCATTCCACCATGCTTCTGATTTCAATTCCATAGCGGGCATCCACTCTCTCTACGTACCCAACAACTGAAATCAGGATTTTGGCTTCCAAGATATCTTCCATTGAATATTTTATCTGCTCCACATTCTATCTTCTTACCTTCCCAAATTTCATTCAATCAACCTTTTGTCTTTGCGTAGACATAACCTCGAGGTTAAATTCCCAATTTCTCTTAGTCCCCTGCTTCACAGTATTTGGAATATTTGCAACTTTTCCAGTCCATGCGTTATGTTTTGGACCATATTGAACTTGATCCAAGAAAAATGTTAAATATTATTGATCCCAAGCTTCACCTCTCTACAAGGTAATATTACTGAAGTAATGAAAATTATGTTAATCTTTTTAAAACATAGAATTTCAAGGTAAGCCTTATTATATACAATCTGTAATCACCACACAGAATTTTGATCCATCTCCTTCGACTTGCAAACATCATGGTGCTTCCTTAACTATGTGTAGATCCTATTTCAAACCCAATATACACATACACATAGGGATTCAACACTTTACTCACGATAACACAAGATTCATACAATCAATTTTGTTCACAAATTCAATTATAGGACATAGTACTAAGCTTTTCTTTCTATAGGTAGTGCAGAGCTTGTTAATGGTCTCACAAATTTCATATACACAGAAATCAAATTCAAATTCTTGAATAGAGACAATTTCCAATTATGCAGAGATACTCGTTCTTCAAGGGCTAACCTCATTCATATGATAGATTTATTTTAAACCATAATCATTTCCAGGTAGAAATTCAAACTGGAATTCATCAATTAACATTACAAAGATAATGAAAAATGATGAAAATATTTCTTTCATTAGTAGAACTATACATATACTCACAATCCTCATTTAATTCATTTCTCTCTTCACGGCCTTATCTTCATTCATTTGGTAATTCATCTCCTTTCATCTTCATCACACCCACATCTACATCTACCTCTACCTCCCCTTTCCTATATGTAAGCTTACATTTATAGAAATACTTACATAGTTATGGATCATTCTAGATCCATGATATTCTCCATAGATCACTCAAATAATTCCTAAAATATCTAATGCCACTTTTAACTACACTAATCCTCTTTTCTAGGATCCCCTAATCCCTAAGGTATCTATGAGATCTCCACAATTCAAACACCTCTCATATTCTCTCATAATTGAGAATATTTACAATTAAAGTCTCACATACATATTCCTCATTCAAATTATTAAAAATATACAAAATTTACTATTAATAAATTAAAAACATCACACCTCTAAGTCACTCAATCATACAATGATTTTCTGAGCAGGATGCTCCTGCATCAGACTCCCGAAGTTAAAATAAATCATGATCTCCAGATCATGTGTCTCCAATCGTTGTCCTACTGGATCCCATACTTTTTACTATAGTGATATTTTTTCTTACTTTAGCTATTTTTCATGTACTCTATTGTCTTTTCTTGCTACTCCTGGTTTCCATATCTTTGTTTGTAACACTCCATTGAGCTTTCCTTCAACATCTATTACAGTCTAGCCTTTTATACAACTGATTTTTTTCTCCTCTTTATGAAGCTCCTTTCCTTATGTTTCTTCCTCATATGCTTCATAATTTTTTTTTTTATTTATCCAAATTACTTTGCTACTACACTTTAATTTCACTCTCAAGGATATAAACATTTTGGTAACCTTTTATACTTTCATCTTCAAGCTACTGGCTTTTCTCTCCAATTTTATTTTCTTCCACCACCCATACATCCTTAATGTCATTGAAGACATATCCCTCTAGAATATTCATTTGTTGCTTCTCATTCTCAATTTTACTTTAAAGAAGTAAATTACCTTTCAAATTATTAGCAACAGACTGTAATATTCCTTTTCAAGAATTTATGCAATATGGAGAGTAAAAACGTTGTTTTCATAATTTTATGTTACAGAATAGAAAAATTGGACTTGGATCCTTTATATTACACTTAATAACCCTTACATATAAAATGAGAGAAGAAAAAAATCATTTTAGATATGTTAAACAGATCTCCCCATGCCAGAACACCTTAAAAATACCCAAACCCCATCACTTCAGAAAAATAGAAATTATGAAGCCTACAACAGCGTAATTTTGAAAGGGTTTCTACAGGAAAAAATGTTTCATAATGGATCTAGAGATTTAATTAATCAGAGAGCCAAGAAAATGGAGTTTTTAGCCTCTTTTACAGAAAATAGAGACAACCCGGCAAGGGTTTCACATGAGCACAAGTACAAAAATGACATCTCTGCATAAAATGACGCAGTTTACTACAACTCTGTATATTACATGGCTGAATAATACATGAAATTACAATAAAAATTGCTGAAGAGTCTCCTTACTAGCCTTCTAGGAGAGAAAAGCCTTCTAGGGATTCAACCCTACTACAACATCACCTTCAGAAATGACGTAGTTACTGGAAGAGACTACATTGTAGGAGCTGGTGACTGGTTGATACCAAGTTATATAATGGAAATGTAGCTTATAATTCCCCTCTTAGATCCCTTAAGCAAGCTGAACCAAAAAAGAGAATGGAACTCTCGCATGAGAATCCCTTGCACTAAACAGTGCAGAAAACCCAGTTAAACAGCTAAAGCATGCAATAAGTCATAAGACTCAAACATAGACAGGATTTTGAATGCCTCTCATGGGTGCTATCCCTTCCTCTTTATCTTTGGTGAGCCTCCTTACCCTGGGCTCCACACATTCATGAGGTTGCTTCATTGCAAAGAGTCCTCCCTCAAAACTGCGATGTTCCCACTGGTTTCCATCCTCAATTAGTAGTACTGTTGACCAAGTCAACAAGGTTCTAGTCCTCATGCATTCCCCCCTTTTCACACCAAGGGTGGTTTATTTTGCCTTCTTATTCAAACCCCTTTCACATAGAGAATGTTTTATTGCTACTAAATAGATTTAAGGGTCTCTTTACCCCATTTATTCTTCTAACCTGCAAAATAGAGCAACATATAATATTCCAACTAATTGGTAATATTACAGTCCTCCCCTCTCAAAAGTTGCTTGTTCTCAAGCAACAAAAAATAAGGACGTTTCAGGATCTTCTCTCTCCCAAGTGGCATCCTCATCAGGAAGATTCTTCCATCGATTCATATGTTCTTTGATTACCCTACTCCTTATTTGCATCTCCCTTGTATCCAGAATTGCTTTAGGTTGCAAGTTTATATGACCCTCATCATGAATAGGTGGGAGGTCCATGTTGGAAACTACATTTTTTCCAATGGCCTTCGTGAGGCATGAGACATGAAAAATATTGTGGATCTTGCTCCCCTTGGGAAGCTCTAGCTCATATGCAACTTCCCCAACTCGACGAGCCAGTTTTTATGGCCCATAGAAACATGGTTTGAGCTTTTCAACCCCTTTCTCCCATAGTGTAGATTGTTTATAAGGCTGAAGATGAAGATATACTACATCATCCACCTCAAATTTTCTCTCTACCCGACCACGGTCTGCATACATCTTTTTTTGATTTTGGGTAGTAGCAATGTTGTCTTTAAGGGCCCAAAGTATGTTTTGATTCTCCTGAATCCATTCCCTTTCTCTAGGAGCCTTGCTTTCCCCAAACACGATATCAGCAAATGAGAGTGGATCATACCCATAGAGTGCTCGAAATGGTGTAATACTAATGGATATGTGGTAAATGGTGTTGTAAAAATACTCCCCCAAATGGAGCCAACACAACCATGCCTATTGCTGCCCTGCAACATATTTTCTCAAGTAGCGTTCCAGCCACTTGTTCACTATTTTAGTCTTTCCATCAGTCTGTGGGTGGTAGCTGGTACTTGGTGTCAATTCAGTCCCCACTAACTGGAAAATTTATTGCCAAAACCCACCCATGAAGCAGTTGTCCCGATCACTCACTATGGTCCTTGGGAGACCATGGAGTCTAAACACATCTCTAAAGAAGAGCTCAGCTACCTGTGAAGCAGTATACTATGCAGAAATGGAAAATAAGTGTGAATACTTTGTTATTCTATCAACAATTAGACAGATACAATTCTTACCTTGAACAATAGGTAGAACAGTGATGAATTCCATGGATAAGCTTTCCCATTTTCCATATGGAATGGGTAGTGGCTGCAATAATCCGACAGGATGAGTGTGTTCTCCCTTATTTTGTTAACAGACTATGCACTCCTTAACATGTTGGAGTACATCCTCCTTGAGACCCTTCTATGAGAATCTCTCCCTTATGACCCGGTAAGTCTTTGTGAATCCTTAATGCCCTGAAAGTGGGGAATCATGTGATGCTTGCAGGATCTTCTCTTTGAGTTTAGAGTTCTTGGCCAAAAATACCCAGTCCCAGTAATAGATGATATCATTCATCACTCTATACCAATCATCAGCTATCACCCCATCAGGTATCTCACATGCAAATTTATCCTTGGAGTACTCAACCAACAGTTGAGCCTTCCAATTTGCGTCCATGCCTCTCAAAGAGAGTGTTGTTGGTCTCCTAGATAGAGCATTAGCCACTATATTTCTCTTCCCCTTGACATAATCTATGTAAACTTCATAAGCTTGGATTTTTCTTACCCATTTTTTTTGTCTTTCTTGGAGCTGCTTTTGTTCAAGAAATAATCTGAGACTATTATGATCAGTTTTCACCCTAAATTTATTCCCCACCAAGTATTCTCGGAATTTGGCTAGGGCATGTATAATAGCCAACATTTATTTATCATATATGGGGTATATCCTTTCATGTGGTAGTAGCTTCCTACTCTCAAAGGCTATAGGATGCCCTCCATTCATCAAGACTGCTCCAATCCCTTCACCTGATGCATCACATTCTAACACAAAAGGTTGAGAGAAACCAGGTAAAACTAATATTGGGAAACTACTCATTACCTCTTTGAGCTTATCAAAAGCCCTCTGCACTGTAGATGTCCAACTGAAAGCTCCCTTCTTGGTCAAGTCTGTAAGTGGTGTTGCAAGTTGAGAGAACCCTTTGAAAAATTTATGGTAATATGTGCATATGCCCACAAATCCCCGAAGTTCTGAAACAATTCTTGGCTCGAGCCAATCCTTGGTTGCCCAGATCTCTTCTTCATGCCCTCTTACTCCATCCACCCAAATGATGTGGCCTAAGCAGAGCATCTCAGTGAGGCCAAACTCACATTTTGAGAGTTTAGCATAGAATTTTTGCTCCTTCAGAATATGCAACACTGTCTCAATATGCTGCAAATGTTCCTCCCATGTGCGGCTGTAAATAAGAATATCATCAAATAAGACCAATAAAAACTTTCTTAGATGACAACGAAAGATGTGGTTCATGCAAGATTGGAACGTTGCAGGGGCATTGGTCACACCAAATGGCATCACTAAGAACTCAAAATTCCCATAGTGACATCTAAATGTTGTTTTGGGAATGTCTTGATCTCTTACCTTGATTTGGTGATAGCCGGATCTCAAGTCAATCTTGGAGAAATATTTGGATCCTCTAAGCTCATCCATCAGCTCATCGATCCTAGGAATAGGATATATATTCTTCATGGTCTTCTTGTTTAGTGCTCTATATTCAATGCACATTCTCAATTTTCCATCCTTCTTCTTAACCAAGTCCACTAAAGATGCAAAAGGGCTAGTGCTAGGTTGGATATGACCTAGGGCTAGTAGTTCTTGAATGGCCCTTTTAATTTCATCCCTATAAGCTTTGGGATTCCTATAAGGGGTAGTAATCACAGCTTGAATCCCTTTCTATAGCTCAATACTGTGCTCAAATCCCCTATCAGGATGTCTCCCTAGGGGAATATCCCCAAATAATACATAATACTAGTCCAAGAGAGCCTTCACATCAGGGTGTATTGGTGATCTTGGACTCCAACTTCATATAAACACAGTTCTACTACCAATTCTATGTCTCCTTTGCATAATTATGCCTCCATCTTGTGAGTTGAAAAAAACTAAGGGGGGTAAGTGTGCATCCCTTTGATTTTTTGCTGCTTACCATCCTCCTTCCCTATCCATTCCATCTCTAGAGTCTCCCAATCAGCGGTGACTCTCCCAAGAGTGATCAGCATGTTATCTCAAAATCAGGCCCTGATAGGCTGCTAATCAAGCAGACCCTGAGTAACTATTTCAAACCAAGCTTTTATCTAAGACTTAGCCTCCTCAGTCTGAGAGGGCTCTCTCAAAGTTTTTATGATTTTCAAATAAAAGTCAGATGGCTAACTCTATGAGTAAATGGATTAAATTTAGTAATTGGTTGTACTACAATAAACAAGAATCCATTGGGATTATGGGGTCACTTTATGTTTTTACTAAACATGGATATCAAATTCATATGGAATTCAGGGCATATTAAGGCTTAGATGCATCAGTAAAACAATAAAACAATAGGTCACACAGTCCATGAATATATGAAAGAAGTTAGATCACCTTCACAGTGAGTTCTAAGTAACATAAAATCATGCCACTACAAGTAAAATATAAAGGAGAAACATAACAACATCAATCATCCATAGCCTTTTCTGAATCCAGAGTAACAAACTGATACCACTGTATTAAGATAAAAACAGAGTTGCAAATAATACCTAACAGTACACTTGTTCCACCAAAATTCCAACCCTATGCTATTCGATTTCCTCCCTTTTATAGAGTATTCATTACATCTTAGGATTATCTTCAATCCTTTGAGGGGAACTCGAAATTTGACACCGAACACTTTTCATAAAACAAACTACATTTACAACTGACAGTTAAACTGTCTGTTTAGACTCCTAATACAATTAGGACTAAAACATCATTCATTAAAACATAACAACTTTATCAAAATACTTAAAACAACACTTGATAGTTTCATCTTCTAGTCTTCTACCATGATCATGTCTATTTTCTTGCTGTTAGAATCCCTTTATCTCTTCCTTATCTATCCCTATAAAATAGGATAGTGCTTCCTGTATAGTAGCTGAGTGCTTCATTAATACCAATTTGAACTATTTGCTGCATAATTTGAACTCAAAACACGTGCCAAATGTCTTAAAGTCTTTATAGAGATTTTTACCTTCCATCTGTGTGTATGTCAACTTTTCAAAAATGATGTGGAAATTGCCATAGTGCTGCGCTACGAAACTGTGTGTGTTTTCGTAGTGCAGACTTTTCTTTTGAAAAACATGCTTTAGAATTCAGTTAAATGTGCCAAAACCCTTTGAATATTAATTGATATTCAGTATATATCTCCCATCAGCATCACGACTTCAAAAATAAACCATTTCTTCTTTAAAATTTACAAAAATTCACAAAACTGCATCCTACAACAGTTTCGTAGTGCGCTACGAAACTGCTGAGACTTCATCTTTCTCAGTTTTTTCCTCAAAATTTCCAGTCAGAAACTTTTAAAACTTAGTCTTCAGGTGTAGATCCATTCTTATAACACTGACCATAAACCTTGAGTAGTTTCAAAAATGGAGCATTAGTATATAATCTTCAAAGTTTATTTGAAATATGAAATTTACTGTTTAGGCTGTAGCTCATCTCCAAACTGATTTAACTGTATCTCTAAATCTTCAATTCTCCTCTGGAGCCTCCTGTTATTAGCCCTCAGTTTTATGTTAACCATCCTGATGAACTTTGCTTCCTTGATTGTAGGTAGGGTCCAGATGAAAAACTGAGCTTGACTGTCAATCAGTTCAGCTTTTGATTTTTCTCAAACTCCCACAACCCTTTCATCCTTTCAAACTTGACCTTCTCTTGAGCATATATTCTTTCTCTTTTATTCAATTTCTCAATTTCATTATTTGCAAGCCTGAGTTTATTATTTACCTCTTCACTTCATTTTTCCTTTTGAACCTTGAAGACCATGTTTCTATCTTCTTCAGGCATTGCAGATGAAACATTTGTAGTTTCTTCAAAAATAGTAGCATTTTCTCCCTTTGTTTTCTCTATCACCAAATATGACTGTTTCAGCTTCTTAGATTTCCTCGTTGAGGGTCTTCTGGGTTTAAAAATAAACTCTGCCACCTCTTCTTTAAATTCTAACTTTTTAGATGTCTTCATTTTTTTCAATTTGCTAGCACATGTATCTAATTTGATGAAGTCTGCTTGCACTAGGGGAGATTCCTCTATGTTGATAGCCTGAAGTATTAATTTATTGCCTCTTGCATCCTTTGCAACTACAGCCTTAATTTCTTTATCTTTTAACCTCCTCGACTTTTAGTCAACTTCTTTGGGATTTTCACACGTTGACCGTTCTAAAATTGTTTCCTCAACCATGGTTTTCTCTTCCTCAGAGTAGACCTAGGAGTTTCTTGGATATTCAATGATGTCATTGGTTCTTTCACTTGTTTCTTAGGTTTAAGTTTAACAAACTTTAGAATTTTTTCCCATAGGACCAAAATTTTTGATGGGTTTTCAGCTAGACCACAAGTGGTTCCTTCTATTCCAATTCTACTCAAAAGGAATTATGCCCAATCTATATTTGCCTTTTGTAGCTCATGTAAGACTACTGGGCTTAACTAAGCCATGGTGAAATAAAGGTTTCACATGATTCAACTTTCATTTGTACCTTATCAGACATCTTAGCCAAGCTTCTGAAGAGATAAAAAGGTAAATCCAATGATATCATCCCTGTGAAAAAAAGCAAGAGTTTAAAATGGTAGGTGTATACCTTATAATATCTACCTTCGCAAGTGAAGTATCTCTGAATATTGTAGAGAAAATTGGCAAATGTGTCTATGACATAACTCCTTGGCACAGTCTTGTTCAAGTCAACCTCTGAAAATTCTGGTTTCAAAAATATCTTGCATGGTGTCATATCAAATTTGAAAATTTTAAACCACCTGTCTTCACCTCTTGGGATATCTGTTACAAATGATATTATTTCAGGGGAAATTGGTACATTTAGGAACCCAATCTTTGAATTTGATATTGTGAAATTTATGGCAAACTCCTTGGTAACTTGAGTGTGCCCTCCTTGAAGTTTTTCACAAAACCTCCAACATCCAACCTTCTTAAAAGCTGCTTCAACAGACTTATCCTTTGTAAGGGTTTCAACACCTTCGGGTTCAGCCCTTAAGAAATGGCCATACCTATGGATTCTTCTCTCCTCAGCCATCTTCCTCTTGAAACCTGTATCTTTAGAAATCTGCAATAAACCCTTCTAAAAACCCTGTGCCTTCAGTAAATTACCAAATCTGAGTCTCATGTTGAATAGACTGTTTCATTCAGGAAACAAATTCAGCCTCGCTTGAGAAGAACTCTTCCTCACTTGATGACAATTTTGTTTTTGCCTCGCTTAAAAAGTTAACAGCCTCGCTTGATAACTAGAAATCTCACCACGAATTGCTTTCTTTCAACACTTAAGAATGCATGCAATGTTTTCTTGCATGAGACAAATGAAAAAAGGCAAACTGTTCGAAATTTGAAAGGACCAATAATGATTGACCTCTAATTTATGACAAATGACCTTTAATGATGACAAAGAATGGTTGCATGCGTGGAGGACAATTCATGAAGGACGCCTAATGATGAAAAATTTAACTGTATTTGACAGATGTGACAACTCAAAGACAAATTTACGAATCCCTGATTTCATAGCGCATGGTGTGCAAATTCTAGTTTTTGCGCTACTAATTCACCAGCGTTTTCGTAGCGCAAAATGGACTTTTTACACTAGGTGCGCTGTGAAAACATTGTTTCTGTGCTTATTCAATCAAATTTTTGAAACAGACTTTACAAATGGGTTTTAAAACATGGCATGAGACTTGTAAAGAGTGAAGTGAGGTTAAGAAACAATGTTTAATGATGGTATAAGACCTTTAACCATGATCTAGACCTTGAAAAATATCAAAATGACTCTAACCCTATCTAATACTAGGACTTAGGAAAAAATGTAACTAACCAAGTTTCAGATTTTTTTTTTTTTTTATAGTGATAACAGTGGCTCCACTTGGGATAGTGTGCCCTTGTGGTACACTAAGAACTCGCAGCACCAGTGCTATCCTTTTTGATAAAAATAGAACTTTTTGTTGACAAGCATCTTCTTTGAACTGTTGGGCCTTCACCTCGGGCTTATGCTCTTTGTTTCAACTTGTCATTTATTAGCAAAAAATTGACCAAGATGGATATATACAATGTCATGAATGAGTGATGTTACTTCAGCAAACATAATGCTTTAGGAACCTGCCATTAACAGGCCCTCCAGCATATGATCCTCCATCAATTTCCTGCAATATGTATGTGTTGTTCCCATGAAAACCAGCAATCTGAAAAGGACCCTTCCATAAATTCGCAAACTTACCATGCTTGGCCTTTTCCTCAATTTTGGCCTCCCATTTCAGCACTTTTTCATGAATCTGAAAACTGACCTCTTTGATCTTCCTATCAAATGTATTCTTAATTATGTTTTGAACATGTTGATGGTTGTCATAGACTTCGTTCCTTTTCTCTTGTAATACTATCATCTGGTTAATCCTCCTTTGGATGGCATTTGGTTCTTCTTCAAGTCCTTGAATTAGCTTCATAACCGGCACCCCAAGTGATGTTGGAAAAACAACTTCAGCCCCATAGACTAATTCATATGGAGAAGTTCCAATTGATCTCTTTGTACAAATCCTGTCAGCCCATAAGGCATATTTCAGATTTAAGTGCCAAGCTTTCTTGTTCTCTTGCAGCACCTTTTTGATGATTCTTACAATGCTTTTGTTTGACGATTCAGCACGACCATTACCTTGCGGATAGTATGATGTAGAGTGTCCAAGAGTGATGTGATATTGATGACAAAAATTTATCATCTTATTGGACTTAAAAGCTTGAGCATTATCTGTTATAATCTTCATGGGATAGCCACACCTTGACAATATATTATTCTCTAAGAAAGAAATAATTATAGAGTCATTAGCTTGCCTGGTTGGTATCACTTCTATCCATTTGGTGAAGTAGTCCGTTGCTATAAGAATCCAACGATGTTGCCCTGATGAAGATGGATGTATTTCGCCAATAAAGTCTAACCCCCATTGCTGAAATGGATTTTCAACATAGATAGGAATCAAAGGTAGAGGTACAAGCTTTCTTCTTCCTTAAAAAATTTGACACTCATGACATGTAGTGATCTTTTTGTAAATGTCTTTAAACATTGTTGGCCAAAAGTATCCATCTCTTAGGATCTTGTTTGTTGTAGCTTTCCAATAATGATGTCCTCCGCAATCACCTTTATGGAACTCATCAGTTATCCTTTCAGCTTCCTCCTCAAGCAAACAATTCAACAAAATTCCTCCTGCATCTTTCCAAAACAGATTGTTGTCATAAACAAAATATCTCAATGATTTTAGCTTAACAAACCTTGCTTTGGACTTCGTTAGACCAGCAGGAGCTTTATTATGCTGTAAAACAAAAACCACATTCTTGTACCACTCTAAAGTAAGAAATTTCTCATCAATTTTGACCAACTCTTCTTCATTTTCAGAAATTTCTGATATTTCTGCATTTAGATTTATGTCAAGACAATCCAGATTTGACTGAGTCATTAGTTTCGCCAAGACTTGTCCTTTCACCAACTTGGTTGGCTTGATGTCTATATCATATTCCAGCAATTTGGTGATCCATTTTCCCCTCTTGCCATCCGGATCTGCCTGAGTTATAATGTATTTTATCACAACACCTGGAACATATGCTATGATGTGTGAATGCAAAATATAAATTTTGAAATCCTTTATAGCTTTCACCAAAGCATAGGCTTGCTTCTCAAGAATATTATACTTCAGCTTAGCATTTTCTAATGTCCTACTAAAGAAAGAAATAGGCTGTTCAATACCTTTCTTTCCTTTTTGTAGCAGAACTCCAACAATTGTGTTTTTCGAAGCAAATGTAAAAACCATAAATTCTTTGGAAAAATCTGGATTGATGAGCATCGGTGCTTGTGTGAGTGCCTTCTTGATTTCTTCAAAAGATTTCCTTGCCTCAGCTGTCCATTTAATGTCCACTCCTTTCTTTATCATCCTTTTTATATCCTTGACAATCTCAGTAATGTTAGGAATGAAGCGCCTAACAAAATTCACTTTCCCAAGAAAAGATTGAATCTCTTTTCTACTTCTTGGCAAATATACCTTTTGAATTGCATTGAATCTATTAGGATCAATCCTAATTCCTTCTTCAGAAATAATATTACCAAGTAATTTACCTGATGTTAAAGAAAAGATGCTTTTAGTAGGATTGGGAGAGATACCAAACCTTCTACATTTCAGCAGAATTTTTTCTAGATGTTTCAAATGATCTTCTTCTTTGTTTGAGTAGATTGTGATATCATCAAGATAAAAAACCATTGATCTATCCTTTTCTTTAGAAAAAGCAATGTCCATTGCTCTTTGGAAAGTGGCTCCCACATTCATGAGACCAAAGGGCATCTTGGCATACATGAATGTACCCCATGGTGTCGTGAAGGCTTTTTTTCCTTGATCATCCAGATGCACAAGAATCTGATTATAACCTGAAAAACCATCAAGCATAGACATCCTTTGTGAACCAACAATATTTTGCAGAATTGAATCCATCTTAGGAAGATGATAGTTATCCTTTAGTGAGGCCTTATTCAAATTTCTGAAGTCAATACAAATTCTGATTTCTCCATTCTTCTTCCTTACCAGAACTAAGTTTGCAAGCCAATTTGAAAATCTGTTTGGAACAATGATCTTTGCATCAAAAATTTTCTTAATCTCTTTTTCAATCAATGGCATGAGAAGAGGTTTAATTCTTCTCAATTTATGCTTGAAAGGATTCTCATTTTCCTTGATAGGAATAGTATGCTGAATAATGGAAGGATCATATTGCTTTAAATCAGAATAACTCCAAGAAAAAACATCTATAAACCTTCTCATCATCTCAATATATTTGGTTTTTACATCATCTGAAAGAAGCTTTGAAATTTTTATCATTTTAGGCAAAGCTAATGTACCAAGATTACAACTCTCTACTTCCTCTTCATCAACTTGCAACTTCGGTGCTTTAAAAACATCACTTTGATCAAAAAGCTTCTCTAGAGGAATAAGACTCTTTGGTATTGAATTATTATTTAATTGCAAAACTTCAGAATTTTCTTTAGGCTCAACAAGCATATTTTGTTGATCTACATATGTATTTTCAAATTCTTCTTTCAACTCAATAAAATTCTTCACTTGCTGATCATCTTCAAAAAATTGCCAATTTATGATATTTTCCACTATAGCTGGCCTATGACGAACTTAAATCTCATATTTTTCATTTGAATTCATAGGAATAATGAAAAGACTTGCGGAAACAACAAGGGAATCAACAATAGAATTCTGATCTCTAGTTTTGACTATGAAGGAATAAGACTGAAAGTTTTCCAACATGTCTAAAACTAAATTTCTGTAAGCTCTCATCCTTACATACTTCTTTTGATAGAAACCTTCCACTTGTCTAATAACCAATTCAGAATCTCCAAAAAAAGAAATATTTTGAGCCTTCATTTTTTTCAAAACCTCTAGACTCAAAATTAGAGATTCATATTCAACCA
The DNA here is from genome assembly GCA_034641835.2 of Pinus albicaulis. NCBI lineage: Eukaryota > Viridiplantae > Streptophyta > Pinopsida > Pinales > Pinaceae > Pinus > Pinus albicaulis. The sequence goes on from JAXQQM020083050.1 coordinate 170,527, forward strand.
TGTTGTTTGTGCAATCAAAATTCAGTTTGTAAGAGTAAAACTTACTCTCATCATTTGGATTTGTAATCCAAATCCCTACTCCTGCCCCTTCTTTTCCTACTGATCCATCAAAGTATAATGACCACCATTCCTCCATCTTTTCTTCATTCACTTGTCGATTTTCTACATGTTGATTTTCTAAGTGCTGATTTTCTAAATGTTCATTTTCTACTCTAATTTCTTCTTCAAAACTATCAGCTGATTCATTGAAAAGAATGGTAGACCCAAGTTTAGTATCAAAGGCATAAATAGGAAAATTCTGAGGTTTATCTTTACTGCTTACCATGTAGGTCATTCTAGTCTCCCGATACAACCTCCTTTGCTCACCAAAAACAAGAATTGTTGCATAGGAAAGATCCATCTACATTGTGCCTTTGATTTTCGCTGCCCATGATCTTGACAATAGAATACCAAACTTTGGAGGAACATCAGCTACAACAATGTCCATAACAACTGTCTTTGCTGTAATTTGCATGAGGCCAACAACAACATCCTTGAATAAACCAATACATTGAACCCTCTTAGAATCAAAAGAAAAAAAATCTTTATATGGTCTTGTCATTTGCAATCCCATTCTCTCTATGATAACCTTGGACAAAAGGTTATGAGAATCTCATGAATCTAACATAGCATTATGCAAAGTCATATCATGAATAGTAATGCTTACATAAAAATGAGGAAAATCTTCATTTTGATCATCTTCTACCCTTGGACCCAAATATATAGTAGGATTATCTTCTTGGACACTTAAAATATCAGTAGCTCCTGGTTGTGAATTCAACATCTTAACTATCTTGCTTCTATATTCATTCACCTAAAGAATTTCACTGAAAGGGACTGATATTTTAATCTTTGAAATTTCATTCTCAAGGTTGAAAACAAAAACGGACTTTTCGGCATCTTTGAAAAGAGGAGAAATTTGAGTGTCTTTCTTACCAGATGGAATATCTTTTTTACCTTCAGCCACCTTTGGGGTATCATTATTAGCTTTAGTAGCCTTTGGAGCATCTTTCTTGGGCTGCGCTTTGTTTGCAATGATAAGCACATTTCTATTTCTGAGATTATATTGCTTTTGCATCTCGAAAATAACATGTTGATACCCTTTAAAATAATCAGATGCCTCTTCTTCTTGATTAACCAAATTTGACTCATCATGCTCTTCTTTAGTAAAAAAAGATTCCTGACATTTCTTCGTCAAGACAATGGATAGACTCTTCAGGAATCTCAAGCTTGTCTTCATCATCTACCAAGTTTTGTTGAAAAGAAGGTCTCACTGGAGGGTCAGCTTGCTGATTTTTGTTCTCTCTCGGCCTTTGCTGATTTTGAGGTCTCCTAAATTGTGTTTTTCTAAATTGAGGTTCATGTTGCACATGAGGAGCAGAAGTGTTCCCAAGAGCTAACCTATCCGTCAACTTCTCCATGGTTTTCATCATTGAATTAGATTTGTCTTTAGAAGTTGAGGTGGATGGTTTCTCTTCTTCTTTCAATTTGGTTTTTCCCATTTTCGACTTTTTGGCAGCTATCATGTTTACCTCAACCTTAACTGAATCACTTCGCATTTCAGCAAGAGTAGGTGACTCTCTTTCCCTCAACAAGATAGAAAAGTCATAATCAAACGCTTAAGCATATCTCATTTGTGCTAAGGCTTCCGGAGGCTTCAAATACACTGGAATTGAGTAAAAAAATTTATTGAATCTTTTTAAAAAGTTTTGGACATATTCATCAACTTCCCTTCTAAGGCTATTGTATTTAGTAAGTGCTTGAACCAGATTGGTTTTATTTCCCCATTTTCTTAGGAATTTATCTTCAAAATCATTCCAAGTTCTAATGCTGCCCAGTGCAAGAGCCTTAAACCATTTTCTAAATTCACCAATAAAACTCTATGCAAATAACCTTAGCTTCACATCCTCATCATCAACTTCTTCCCTGTCTATAAAATCATTAAATATTTCTACAAACTCCTACCCCAAGTGGGAATCCTAGCAGCATATTTACTAGGAAGGTCATACAAAACAGTAGGAAGTACCAGTGGTGCATACCTAGCAGGAGCAACCATGACAGGAGGATGAACAGTGGTTGTAGGAGGGGCATAAAAAGAAGATGAACTGATATGAGGAGGATTGTTTGGTTTTTGTAAGGGGTAAACTAGCTTTGGAATTCAACAAGACTTCAAAAGGATCAAGCTCTTTGAGTTTATCTAAAGACTCTTTTTCTAACTATAATTTAGAGGTAACAACTTCCCAAAACTCTTCCTTGTCTTCTTATGTCACTAAGGTTGAAGTGTCAATTCCTCTTTTTTGCAAGTCTAAAATAACATCAATGAGTTCTTTTTCACTTTCAGATCTAAACAACACTTCATGAATCTTGTCATCAACTTTATTATCTTCAGGACTTCTTAATATTTCATAGGAAAAAGATTTAGAATGGGATGGAGTACCTGATATTTCTGAAATTCTTTGACTTTTTGAAATAATGTTTGGATTGTCCACAATGGTAGGTGGATTGGGATCAGGATTGCTCTGTGTATATCTCCTTCCCGAAGCCACCTTTAACTTTGAAAAATGTATGGAGTCACCAAGGTAGATTGCAGCCTCGAAAAACTTTCTGAGCTTCTGCTACCTTTAGAAGTTCATCTTCTTTATTTCGGGAATGAATAATCTTCAGACTCCCGGCAGACGCATCAAAATGTTATCTCAAAATCAGGCCCTGATAGACTGATAATCAAGGAGACCTTGAGTAACTATTTCAAACCAGGCTTTTAGCTGAGACTTATCCTCCTCAACCTGAGAGGGCTCTCTCAAAGTTTTTATGATTTTCAAATTAAAGTCAGATGGCTAACTCTGTGAGTAAATGATTTAAATTTAGTAATTGGTTGTACTACAATAAACAAGCATCCATTGGGCTTATGGGGTCACTGTATGTTTTTACTAAACATGGATATCAAATTCATATGGAAGTTAGGGCATATTAAGGCTTAGATGCATCAGTAAAACAATAAAACAGTAGGTCACACAGTCCATGAATATATGAAGGAAGTTAGAGCACCTTCACAGTGAGTTCTAAGTAACATACACTCATGCCACTGCAAGTAAAAGATAAAGTAGAAACATAACAACATCAATCATCCACAGCCTTTTCTAAATCCTGAGTAACAAACTGATACCCTTATTTTAAGATAAAAATAGAGTTGCAGATAATACCAAACAGTACACTTTTTCCAGCAAAATTCCAACCCTATGCTATTCGATTTCCTCCCTTTTATAGAGTATTCATTACATCTTAGGATTCTCTCCAATCCTTTGAGGAGAATTCAAATTTTGACATCTAATACTTTTCATAAAACAAATTGCATTTACCACTGACAGTTGAATTGTCTGTTTAGACTCCTAATGCAATTAGGACTAAAACATCATTTAGTAAAACAAAACAACCTTATCTAAATACTTAAAATAACACTTGACAACTACATCTTCTAGTCTTCAACCATGATCATGTCTATCTTCTTGCTGTTAGACCCTCTTTATCTCCTCCTTATTTGTCCCTGTAAAATATGATAGTGCTTCCTGTATAGTAGCTGAGTGCTTCATTAATATCCATTCAAACCATTTGCTACATAATTTGAACTCAAACACATGCCAAATGTCTTAAAGTCTTCATAGATATTTGACCTTCCATCTGTGTATATGTTGACTTTTCAAAAATGATGTGGAAATTGCCACAGTGTTGCGCTACAAAATTGTCTGTGTTTTCGTAGCGCAAACCTTTATTTTGAAAAGCATGCTTTAGACTTCAGTTAAATGTGAAAAAACCCTTTGAATATTCATTTATATTCAATATATATCCCCCATCAACATCAAGGCTTAAAAACTGAAGCATTTCTTCTTTAAAATTTACAAAAATTCACAAAACTGCATCCTACAGCAGTTTCGTAACGCGCTACGAAATTGTTGAGTCTTCATCTTTCTTAGTATTTTCCTCAAAATTTCTAGTCAGAAACCTTTAAAACTTAGTCTTCAGGTGTAGATCCATTCTTATAACACTAACCATCAACCTTGAGCAGTTTAAAAAATGGAGCATTAGTATATAATCTTCAAAGTTTATTTCAAAGATGAAATTTACTGTTTAGGCTGTAGCTCATCTCCAAACCGATTTAACTGTATATCTAAATATTCAATTCTCCTCTTGAGCCTTCTGTTATTAGCCCTCAATTTTATGTTAACCATATTTATGAACTTGGCTTCCTTTATTGCAGGTAGGGTCCAGATGAAAAACTAAGCTTGACTGTGAATGAGTTTAGGCTTTGGATTTTTCTCAAACTCCCACAGTCCTTTCATCCTTTCAAACTTGACCTTCTCTTGAGCATATATTCTTTCTCTTTTCTTCAATTTCTCAATTTCATTATTTTAAAGCCTGAGTTTATTCTTTACCTCTTCATAGGTGCTTTTTTCCTTTTGAACCTTGAAGACCTTGTTTCTATATTCTTCAGGCATTGTAGATGATACATTTGTAGTTTCTTAAAAAACAATAGCATTTTCTTCCTCTGTTTGCTCTATCACCAAATCTCACTGTTTTAGCTTCTTATATTGCCTCGTTGAGGGTCTTCTAGGTTTAAAAATAAACACTATCACCTCTTCTTAAAATTATAATTTTTTAGATGTCTTCAATTTTTTCAATATGCTGGCACCTGTATCTAATTTGATGAAGTCTTCTTGCACTAGGGGAGATTCCTCTATGTCGATAGTCTGAAGTATGTCATTCAAATTTCCTCTTGTCTCCTCTGCAACTACAACCTTACCTTTATCTTTTAACCTCTAACTTTTAGTCAACTTCTTTGGATTTCTTTGCTAGTTGACTGTTCTAAAATTGTTTCCTCAACCAGGGTTTTCTTCTTTTGTATAGACCTAGGAGTTTCTTGGATATTCAATGATGTCATTGATTCTTTCACTTGTCTCTTAGGTTTAAGTTTAACAAACCTTTTAGACTATTTTTCCATAGGACCAAAAATTTTTGATGGGGTTTTAGCGTGTGGGCTGGCAAATGTTCCTTCTATTCCAATTCTACTCAAAAAGAGAAATTCTGCCCAATCTCTATTTGCCTTTTGTAGCTCATGTAAGACTATCAGTTTAACTAAGCCATGGTGAAATAAAGAGGTTTCACATGATTCAACTTTCATATGTACCTTATCAGAGATCTTAGCCAAGCTTCTAAAGAGATAAAAAGGTAAATCTAATGATATCATAAATGTGAAATGAAGTCCCTATGAAATGAATCAAGAGTTTAAAATGGTAGGTGTATACCTTATGATATCTACCCTCACAAGTGAAGTATCTCTGAATTGTAGAGCATATTGGAAAATGTGTCTCTGAAATAATTCCTTGGCACAACCTTGTTCAAGTCAATCTCTGAAAACTCTGGTTTCAAAAATATCTTGCATGGTGTCATATCAAATTTGAAATTTTTAAACCACCTGTCTTCACCTCTTGGGATCTTCGTTACAGTTGATATTAATTCAGGGGAAATTGGTACATTTAGGAACCTAATATTTGAATTTGATCCTGTGAAATTTATGGCAAACTGCTTGGTAACTTGAGTGTGCCCTCCTTGAAGTTTTTCACAAAACCTCCAACATCCAAATTTCTTAAAAGCTTCTTCGACAGACTTATCTTTTGTAAGGGCTTCAACACCTTCAGGTTCACTGCTTAAGCAATGACTAGACCTATGGCTTCTTCTCTCCTCTGCCATTTTCCTCTTGAAACCTGTATCTTCATAATTCTACAATAAACCCTTCTGAAAACCCTGTGTCTTTGCTATAGGGTAAAATGATTGGGTTGTTGGTTATCGTATATCCCTCTCAGGGCTTTCCGGTGCCCGAGGCAGATAGTAAGATTAGCTGTATAGTTCACAAATATGGCATATACATTTTCATATTAACTTAAAACAACTTAACGGAGTGCGATATGAAATTTCCTCTTTGATGATCTCGGAGTCCCTTGGAGAACACTAGGCAACGAAGCAAGAGTCTTTCTTCACCGGCTCCAAATCTTAGTCCTGCAATCAAACAAAGCACCCGTGTAACTTCTAACACAACATATACCCTATCGATTAAGCTAATATATAATGAACATCTAAATTATACCCATCTGAGCCATTCATATCATGCTGTGTAAACCTCCCAATCTATCTATCTCTTAAGTAGTGAAGTCTTAGTCAACAAGCTCTCTAGGAACCTCTTTGACTCTTGGCCTTCACACTATAACACTATCCTCTACATCACAAGTATTCGGAACATTAACAATCCTTCGACCTTCAACTAAGAGCCTTCAGCTCCTTTTTATAGGAGAGGGAGAAAGCCATTGTTTCCTTTCTCTTTCCACTAGTTTGGAATAGAAAAAACTAAGATGTTTCTTTAATCTCTATGCTTTTTCCTCCTTGGGAGTTCGGTATTTTATGGAAGTGACCAATAATGAATTGGTGCTTTTCAATTTCCTTTGTGAACTGACTCTCTTGTGAGGGAAAGTCGAAGATTCAAATCATTTTCCGCGCGTTTTTCCCATTTCAAACTCAAAACAGAGCGTTGCCCTAGCCACTAACGCGGCACATTTACTGGTCTCATGTGTTATAACGCTCCTGCTTTGTTATAGAAAGGTGTTACCTTGGAAAAAATAGGTTTAATTTAGGTCTTTGTATTCATTCCATATTTTTCTTCTCCTCTGAGCTGATGAGGAGGTATTTTGACCTGTAACAGATGCCCCCTAAAGTGTGAGGTCAGAGACGAAGACGATGGCCGAAATACTTTATACTTTGTGTAGAGATAAATAGATTGAAAGAATGAGGAAAACCTAAAACAATAACATATGTCAGAAAATATAGTATTTGCCTTGAGTTGGGCATTCCCATGCTCAGTAGCTTAAACATCATGATTTCTCTAGAATAGAGATATGAAGAATCTGTCCACCGATAAGCACAATGTGGAAGTGTCTGTCATAACAGGATTAGGCTGAAGAAGCTGTCTACATAAACAATATCGCAACTTGGGGAAGGACACACAACTTTAATGATGTAACCTTTGCCCGAAGGTCTTGACCACCGATTCACTTAAACTACATATTTCTCAACATGTGAATGAAGGAGTTGTCGTCAAACATGTGATAAATAGTCTGATTACTAGTCGATAATGTAAACTATTAACAGACGCGAAGGCGGCCACCGATAATGATGATGGTCCGTAAGATGCATAGTACAATCTAGCGAGTGTGAAAAATGAGTTGAAGTCGAACACTCATAGAATCATTCGACTAGGAGCCAATGATGAAGACCCCTGATAAAACACAAGACTACCTGCCACTGATGTCTGCAAGTATTCGGGTACTGATGGGTTTCTGGATCAACTTACTAGATAAGATGTTGAAGTCGATAGGAAGAGATCTGTTGAAAGGTAGGCACTGAGGCGTCCTACATCAGTCAACACGAAACGAAAACCAAATGATGTTGTTTATGATTTGAGATAATGAAGATGAAATGGGGATGTCAGACGACAAATAATTTCTGGCATAATGAGCGGTTTGGTTGATAAAAGGAGAAGTAGATAGCGAGATATTCTTGAACAATAGAAGGCACTCTAGCAGGGTACTAGGCAACTGAAGCTTGATGAACACCAAAGAGTGTGTTAGGATTTTACCAGTGCAGGGACACTGGGAGATGAAGGCTAATACTCATAGATGGTAGGGTTTAGCTAACTGCGAAATATTTTTATGGCAAGTGCCATGTTCAATAATTTTGCTTCCAAATCGACCTTTTTTGAAATGTAACAGAGGTAGTATCTATTTTCTCCAAATTTTTCCCCGTCTAATTAAGTTTAACAAGTCCAGACGAGTAAACTCGGTGAATTTTTTATATTTAGAGAGTCTAAAAAATATCATAAAATACAACTCCATGCCCCTTCTGATTAGGTTTAACGAGTCCAGATGGGAAAACTCGGTGAATTTTTCATGTTTAGAGAATCTGAAAAATGTCTGAAAAGACAACTCTGCGCTCCGTCTGATTAGGTTTAACGAGTCCAGATGAGCAAACTCGATGAATTTTTCATGTTTAGAGAGTCTGAAAAATATCATAAAAGACAACTCCATTGGGGTACCTTTGTCACGTCTTGATAACCGGGCACGACAAAGGGGTAATAGTAAGCCTGAAACAATTCATTTTTTGTGAGTTAGTCCATTGAAGCTAGAAAAGTGAGAAATCTATGTTCGATGGACGTCTACCTCATTTTTTTATGAGTACGAGGAGACGGAGTAAACTCAATACTCTTTGTGAAATTTTAACGAGTCCAACAAAGAAAAACTCGGTGCCCTCCGTGAAATTTTAACGAGTCACGCAGAGAAAAATCGGTTATTGTTAGCCCCCCTATGAAATTCTTGACAAGAAAGCTGGGGATAGTTCATTTTGGAGCCTTCAAGGAATGCCTTTCCCCTGAAAACCCATCTTCCTTGAAGCCTCTTTGTGATATGCCTAATATAAATCCTCAATGCTGATCCATTCCGCAAAAGGCCTACATTACCCCTTGTACCACTGCTAATGACCACAGTTTCCCTCTTTTCCCCTTGAGAAAGTTCCCTCTCTTCCCTTCATCCCCACCATTAATCTCTTAAACTCCCCCAAAATTCCCCTCAATTTCCACCCTAACAGCAGTTCAAAGCAATTAGAACATTTATGTAGCAGACTTCTTAGTGGTTCATTTGCCTTTTTTTTATTCACCACAAGTACACCACTGTAGCCGAAATATGTCAAAATCATATCCGAGAAGATCACTCTTTCACAAAAGAGGAGACAGAGATTAAATACTCAGCATCCAAACAGGATGGGCTTCGGCCCTCGTTCTTTTCAAGGGTTTAATACAACATTTAGTGTTCACCTACCACCTCAATCGATCTTCTGTTCATCCTCTGCTATAAAACGCAGAAAGAAATTATTGTAAAGGTTGTTGATGAGATATCAGAGAAATGTAAGCGTTTTCCTCTTGAGACAAGTTCTCTGTGTAATATTGTAAGATAGGCTGAGATTTGATGTATTCAAACTAAATGTTCAAGCTGTGGGCAATGATGTACCTGATTGGTGTTGTTTTTAATATGACAAGCATATTTCTTTGGATCCTGATCTAAAGCAGCTGGTGATGTTTTCTTATCTCTGTGCTTGTTTCCATTTCATTCCATTTCTACTGGCTTGCATCAAAAGTTTGGCATAAGATTTACCCTCGATAGGTGTCTTATGTTGCTGCTCTCCCAGCCTTTTATGTTTTATGCTTATATGTCTATCTGAATATTGGTTTCAATTGATTTAACCAGCGTAGTGGATGTTGTTTCCTTCTCTCTGATGTATGAATTAATGAAATCTATGTTTAGATGTTCTTGTTAGGATCTAGTTGGATGTGTTGAGAACACTGGGAGGTTTAGAACCCTGTATTTTCCTCACTAGGATCTTTCCATCTCAATTAAGCCTTTCCAAGATCCCTTGTATTGCCTCTAATTTTTTCTAAGCAGGTCTGGAGTTAAATGACCTTTGACCTGATCTATAGACAGAATTAGAAGGTTCTCCCTCATTCATTTTCAGTCCTTAATGTTCCATTCCACCAATCATCCTTTAACATCCAAATTCTCTGGATGACTAGCCCAACTGAAAGCTTGCACATTGAACACAAGTAAATCCTTTCTTGACTCCATTGCCCAATAGCCTTGATGTTCCCTGAGTTATCTACCGTTTCCTAAATTTCCTCTTTGCTCATCCTTGTCTTATATTGGACCCTTCTTTCCTGGTTCCCAACAACCAAACAAACAACCCTGAGCCTATAAATAGCCTAAAATCTAAACCTTGAGCCTTAAAATACATATACCTTCGGCAAACATAGAGAGATCCCTCTTTGGACCTAGGAGGGCTAGATCCTAAGGTCTGAAAGTGGTTCTATGTTGTCTCATCTTTCGGTCTTGTCAACCTGGCCAAAACATGGGAACCCCAACATAATGGCGACTCCGCTGGGGACTCTGAGTGCATTACACCTTAAGAATTCTTAAGCATTCGAAAGACCTACAATATCTGGTTAGGTTGGCAGTTAAACAGATTCTATCCTCACATCAACCTCTATACCATTTGTTGTGTTCTCCAATACTCTTGGACAAAGCCTGGAAAGGGCCAGGAAGCCTCCGGATCTCACACTCTTCGGAGGTGACATATCTGGTAAATGCCCTCCCAGTCAATCTATGGTTGGAGCTAGCTATTTTTTAGGAGATTCTTGAAAGCTGATAGTGCCTGAGCACTGTGGTGGACAGTGTAACCCCTTATATATACCCTTCACCTGGCGACTACATTGTTCCTAAACGAAAATACTCCATTGGTGATCAGTAGGCCTGCTGATTAACTTGGTTTCACAAGTAGACTCCACTAGGAGACCAGTCTCTGAGACAATAATCAACCACATTAGAAGTAACAAGTAGGGTTAAGCTGCTTGGCTAGGAAACAACATTATGGCTTTCAGAACCATTCACACAAGAGCTTATCCCAACCCTGACCCACTTGAAATAGTTGACAACCCGAAGAGTATCCTCAAGGGAGCTCCTACACCTAAAATACCAACTGTTTCCAGCCACATTCATAGAGCTACTTCTGCACCAGAAGAACTAGCAGCTCTATCACATTCTCTCCCTGGCCTAGACATACCTGATAGACTACCAAGAACTAGGTAATTAAATCATCTAGACCAGCCAGACCCTGAGTTTCACATTTCACCATCTCACAGTGGTCAACACACTAGGGACAGAAGAACCCCTCCATCTACACCACCTGATATCCACTTATTCAAAACTTGGGGCTTCCCCATCCTAGGTCTGCTCAACAGACTTCTGCTGGTCCTAATATCCCTGTTATCCATATACCAGCTACTCAAGCCAACCCTGTACCTCATCAGAACATTATCATGGCAGCTTGGTATGCACCTCTGGTTTTACCCTATCCCTTGTTACCCTTGCTCAATGATTATCAGTAAAAAATCCCACACTTCACTACTAAAGAATCCATCACAGCCCAGCAACACGTAGATAAGATGGAGGATTCTTTTGACTATATGGAAATCGATGATGAAACAATAAAAATGAGAATCTTTGCCCAAAGCTTAGGGGGTGATGTAAAGAAATGGTTTAAAGGTTTACCTCCTGGCAGTATCCAAGATCTCCCTGCGTTATATCAAACCTTCATAAACAAATGGGAAGTTAGAGCAAACCCTTGCCAGCTCCTAGCAGACTACATGACCCTTAAGAGAAATGTGGGAGAGAGTGTCCATGAATACACCACTAGATTCAATGGCATTTACAATGCTCTCCCCCCACACATGAAACCTCCTCAAGGTATGGCCCTAGCCAAATATCCTGATGGATTTGATGCAGACATGGCCTATGAGCTTAGAGATAAAGAGTATAACACATTGGAAGACATGCAAAAAGGAGCCATAACTATAGAAGCAAACTTGATGGAAAAAAGGGCAAGACTAAGAGCTGAAAAAAGGGTAACATACAGGGATGACAATGTAGCTTCCACATCTGATCCCAAATATGATATATTGTCTAAAAACGTGGAAGAGCTACCACAAATGATAAAAAATATGGTTGTCACAGTTAGCAACCAAAACAGAAACCAGAACCAGAACGTTAGAAGAAACAATGCTACTCCCAACAGACAAAGAGAGTCAAATCAACAAGTTATTCCCCCATTTCAAGAAAAATTTTTAGATGAAGATGAGGGAATCATAGAAGAGTCTGAAGAGAATAAAATAAACATGTTTGAAGTAGAGGACTCAATCCATAATTTTGATTCGGAAGAGGATCAGCCCTCACCCTCATATTGGGATGAGGAGGGATTAGAATCTGAAGCCTACAAACTTGGATTTGAAAACGCTATAATGCAAGTCAGGGAGAAATATGAACTTAGGAGTAGAAAGAACCAAGAAAATTCCAAAACTGAGACTCCTAAGGTTACCATCAAGAAAAGACCTGATAAAACTTCTAAAGCATCTGCTGTAAATAGCAGATCAACGGTTGAAAGTTCTCGGAAAAACAAAGAGAAAGACAACCAAGACACTGAAAAACAAAGTTGACCAACCAGCAACACTAGCACTTTAGTTAGTGCTCCTAATAAAACAATTCCTGACCATGTACATAGTGAGAAATCACAAACTGATCCAGCTACTAAGGCAGTAGCAAACAAGACAGAGTTGAGCACTCCAAAGAGTCAGTCCCCTTTCAATTTAGAGAGTGAGATTGCAAAAATCAAAATCTCTGTACCATTATCTGAGCTGGCCACTCAGGTTGTATATAAAGGCCAAATTTTAAAAGCGTTGAATATGGGGGAAAACAACGACACTGTGAATTTGAGTGATGATCAACCTGCCCTCCTATTTGTTCCAAAGATTGAGGGAAAGTTTAAGGAAGGGGTAGTTCCACCTTTTTATATCAGTCTCAACATTCATGACAGAATACTCCACAATGCCATGCATGATTCTAGAGCATCACACAATTTAATGCCTAAGGTAGTGATGGAAAAGCTAGGCCTAGAGATAACACGACCTTACAAAGATCTATATTCGTTTGACTCTAGCAGAGTAAAATGCCTAGGTCTGATCAAAGACTTGTGTGTAAGCCTTAGCCAGATTCCCACTAAGTGTATGGTCATGGATTTTGTGGTGGCAGATGTACCACCCAAGTATGGCATGTTACTATCTAGATCATGGGGAGCCAAACTGCAAGGGACGATGCAGATGGATGGCTCATACACCACTATCCCTATATTTGGCCAACTTAGAAGACTGTATAGAGAGTCCCAGATGAAATTCCTAGTCAGTAGCCCCGAGAAACCTGAAAATTTACCATTATACTCTATACATACAGACTTAGATTCTTTCATTCTTTATAACAACCCATCCTTAGGAGAGACAGCTTCAGGGAACAGAAATACAACTAATAACATAGAGCCCATGGACTCTAACATAATGGCTACCCTAGAAGAATACGAGGAAGAAGACCATGGGCAAGGTACTGATAACGAAACTCTAAGTGAACCAAAACCAGAAACAGAACGTAAACAGTAAGGTAGCCAACTCTCTGAACTCCACACATGCCATGAAGAACAAAACAACCCGCAGCTTAGTACAGGCTCTGTAATGCAACACAATGACAAACCCAGCTGTAGGGAAGGAAAGAATGACGAAACGGAAAATGAACCCCTGTGGGAAATGAATTTCGATGGATCTTGTACTAGGAAGACTGCTGGAGCAGGGGTGTGGGTATGTAACGTGGAGAGTGATTATGCGGAGAGCCACGCTGTCAATCTGCACTTCAAATGCACAAATAATATTGCAGAATATGAAGCTGACATCCTGGGTCTAAACCTGTTGAAGAAATTAGGAGCCCATAGGATAGCTATGAGAGTAGACTCAGAGTTAGTTATCAAATAGGTGAATGGTGAATATACAGCGAAACATCCCTGACTGAGGGCCTACAGAAATGACGCAGTGGATCTATTGAAAACCTTTGTGGAATATGAATTGGTGTTTGTTCCCAGGAGTTAGAACGTTATTTCTAACGGATTAGCTTGCCTGGCTAGTTCATATCCTAAGACTCCCCCTGACCAACAAATCATCATTCAGACCAAGTTCAGACCTGCATGCCAGACAACGAAAAATATTGGCAAGTCTTTGAAGGTGATAAACAGATTGAAGACTTCCTGACAGGCAGAAATGAGTTTGAATTTTCCAATTCAAGCTCTAAAGACGAGAATGGCTGCCTTAGTGAGGAACCCTCTGATGAAGAATCCCCACCTTGTAACATAGAAATAAACACCTTTTCTGAAAAAATTGGAAATTCAACCATAGGATGTGAAAATGCGGAAAATGAGGAAATGGAGGTGTTGCAGGCCAAGGATAAGAACATACCCAGAGGCCTGGCACCCCTAGAGGACCTTTTTGACTTTGATGACGTAGAAAAAAATCCCAATATAGAACATGCAGACTCAGATATAGAATAATGCAACATTGGCACTGAAGATAAGCCCAAAATGATTAAACTGGCTAAGTCTATACCTGCAGACATGAGGAAGAAATACATTTACCTATTTAAGGAATTCATTGATGTGTTTGCATGGAGCTATGAAGACTTAAATTATTATGACACCAACATCATACAACATAAGATACCCTTGAAGGAAAATCAGAAGCCTTTCAGACAAAAACTCCGTAGAATCAATCCAAAACAATTGCCTGCAGTTGAAAAGGAGATTAAAAAGATGTATGATGCAGGCATAATAGTCCCTGTAAGTTTTTCTGATTGGGTGTCAAACTTAGTGGTCGTGAGAAAGAAAACAGGGGAGATCAGACTATGCATAGACTAAACCTCAACAAGAAATATAGCCACCTATATTTTTTCCATCATATCAGCTGGTGGCTAAATATTCTGTGCAGCCTTCAAGAAACAAATTCAGTCCTGAAGTTGTTGATGCTTGAAGTCTTTTGGTAAAATCATAAACTGCTGGTTGGTTCTTCATACATTTCCTTCTCCCAGCCTCTGATATTCCATAAAAATCCTAGTCAAGTACTGCTGCACCCCTTTCCCTTTCCCCTCCCTTGCTTCCATCTTACCTTCATTCTTCAATTTCCTTTTATTCATAAAAACCCCACAAAACCATATGTTATTCCTTATCACTTCATTAATCTCATTTCCCAAGGTTAAAAACCTATTTTTTAGCCTTATCATAATTATATTTCTTTCCGAAATTCTTTGGAAAACCATAGAAAATACATGTTTCTATGCGTTAGGCTTAAGCCCCTCAGGCTAAGCCCCTACCTTTTCTTCCTCCATATGCCCCTACGCCAGAACCACGTGCCAAGTCAGACAGGCGCTTAACTCTTGAAATTTATTTTCTGCCCGAAAGACATTGAAAAACCTTCGTAAAACGCAAAAATCGGGTTTTATTTTATTTTTCATAAAGTTTTCCACCAAAGAAATTATGTTAAAACTCGACCGTCGATCTGCTCCACAGATCAACGGTGCGGAGCACCCCTCACCTGGTGAACCCCCTTCAAAGCCGTTGTTTCGGATTCCGCGGTTCATCCGCCACGCTTTTGGCGTCAAAGTGGTTTTATCCCGATCAGCACGTGTCCTCAGCCCGTTTCCAAAGCACGCACTATCACATCGCCGCGCGTTATTCTTAGGACTATGTGCTTTCCGCGGCGAGTTCATCTCCTTTGTCGGTTGGGCCCTCCCATCAAACGATTCTTGATCGCTTCTTAAATCGAGCCTTTCGCAGACTTGCCACTTTGTTAAATTTCCCCGCGGCGTTCGAAAGTCGATCTTCACGAGTAGATCTTCACGGATACGACGGTTCTCCTTCTAGCCCGCTCGATTCCATCGTACGATCCCCTTTTTCCTCACATTGACTTTTCGAATGCCCCATTGTTGATCGCAAATACGATCAATGACTGAGATAGTCGCGGCTTTGGCGGCGATAGAGGTCGAGAGTGTCCCGCCTCTTGCAAGTGATGATCTGGCTTTCTTGTATTTTGCGGGATTTAAGGTTCTTTCGTCGTGTTTTAAAGAAAATATGAAAGACGAGGGTGACAGCTCCCGTCGCTCGGTTCATCCAGTAGGCAGCGGGGTGAAGAACGATATTATCAGAGGTTTCATGAGCCTTGGTTGCCACGCATCCCTGTAAAGCTTGAAGAATACGATCAAAATCTACGTAGAGAAGAGCCACAAAGTCAGAAGACCAGATGGAGCAGACGACGAATTTGTGGACGGATTATGGCGAGGATTACGGCTCAAGACAGGTTATCAAAAGCAATCTGAGCTCGAACACGGATTAAAGGAAAACCTAAAGTGAGCAGCATTGCCTCAGCCATACTTTGAGGCAAATTGATTCCTCAACCACCCATGATTGCCACCTAGCCAGCCTCAAAATGCTCGGTGGGTAAATTTGATGAACGGATCAGATATTATGCCTCGGAACAGCCAAGGAAGTTATTTCTGCCCCAAATTTGATGACATAATGTTTGCAGAGTAACCCTAATAGTACACAGAGCCTCAAATGTCAACAAAAGCTCCTTTCGAGCTTACTTCATAAATATAAACACATTAATGCAGTGGAACACCTGTATAATTTCTTCATCGAGCCTCCTAGGGCCAGGAAAACATTAATTCTGCATTAATTGTATTTGAGATCTTTTCTTCAGATCTCACCTCCTCATCCTTCTATAAATACTCCAGAAGAAGATGAGTGAGGGGTTGGATTAGTTGGTTGTCAATGTAATTGCTGAAGTGTTGTAGCTGTTTCTGAGTGGAAAACTCTTGACTGTAAATATTGGTTTCATGGGCTCTTGGAGCTCTGCTTGTAACAGATAGGTTAGGTTGTGAAGAGAGATGGATTAAAACATTGGATTTGAAGATTGTAACCGGTTTGAAGCAATCAATACAAGCTGATTTATGGGATCCTGGTCTATGCTGATGGTGATGTTATTCTTACTGTAACTTGTCATTTTATTTCTGTTTTCAATTTGTTTCATTTTCCACTGTAAAGAACAGTTTAAACAGTGTTAGGACCTACTGTATATCAGTGACCTTCTCTGGCTGAGAAATCTTTATCCCAATGTTTTCTTCTAATTGTGTTATTTAGAAATGATTTAATTCAGTCTAAGTACAGAGATGCTGGCGTTCCCTCATCTTTTTGTCACAGCTGAATGTTATTTTTAAATGTTACTTTCAATATATGTTGTGTAAGGAATGAATTGAGGAAATCAAAGGTTAGCCCTGAGTCCCTTTCTTGTTTGCTCAGCTATTTGATTGTTTCCCTTAGGATGTGTTAAAAGCTGACTAGTTTCGAAGTACTTATCAGATCTTAGGCCATTCTGTGTTATCTTTGTGATTGTCTTGGAAGTAACTAAGTAAAGAAGAGCTAGGAGAGGATCATGGTGAGCCCAGCCCACTAGTTTCTACTCCAAAGGTTGCCTTCAAGTTTCCCTTCGTTTTTATTTGTATTCTATTAGAAGTGTATCAAAGGCTGGATAGTTTCAAAGTACTTACCAAATCCTAGTTTGCTTCTATGTTTTTCTTAAGTGCTTGGTCAAAGGCTGGCTAGTTTCAAAGTACTTACCAGATCCTGGGCTGCTCTTTGTTCTGCATCTGTCATTTCCCTTTCTTGTTGTACCACTCCATTCCATAAATCAAACCTTAAAGAGATCCTTAGGCACAGATGACTTGCCCCATAGATTACTCTTGAACCTGAATGTTTCAATTAAACCCTCTTATGACTCCATAGCCCAATGGATTGAAAACTTGCCATCGTCTTTCTTTATAATCAAAACTTACTCTGTTGCTTGCAACTTCTCACCTTTGAACCTATTTGCATATAGATCTTTCTGCCTCAGACATCAATTATGTTCAACCATCCGAGAAAACCAAACAAAACCCTTGGCCTTCATAACTAGCCTAATATCATCACCCTAAACTTCAAATACAATATCCATCTTTGTACATATTGGAGAGATCCCTCTCCGGATTCAGGAGGGCTAGATCCTAGAATCCCAAAGTTGGTTGAAATGATGTTAACTCTGTAATCGGACTTTTCCAATCTTGCTTGTTACAGAGACCTAACATTTCTGGCGACTCCACTGGGGAGCTCCTAACCTAGAATCTTTATAAGACCTTGAGAGTAAAAAGCAGCCTTTTCAAGCACTACCAAGAAATGGTAATTAAGATGAAGCTCAATTAAATCAGTGAAAAACTAGGTCAACCCTAGGATTCTTTTAAGTCTTATCTAACCTTGGAAAATCAGCTAACTTAGCCATAAGGATAGACTGTCTTTGTTTCACGACCGTAGCTAAGTTTTGATGCAAAGTTAGGACATTCTTAAAAAACCAATAGAAAATAATTCGAAAAATACCAAAAACATTTCAGATTGGTAGTAAAACACTAGTTTTTGATATCTTGTTTACGTCTTTGATGTGTTTTACCCTATACTCTTAGACAGAGTTTGGAAAAGGCCAGGTAGCCTCCGGATCTCATCCTCTTTTTGAGGTGACATATTTGGTGAATGCCCTCCCAGTTAACCTCTGGTTAGAGTTTGTTGTGTTTTGAGATATCCTTGAAAGGAAGGTTTCACAAACACTGTGGTGGACAGTGTACCCCGTTGAAAACATTCTAGAATTTCCACCTGGCGACTCCACAATTCTGAGCAGACCTTAAGACTCCACTGGGAAGAACCCTCACCCTTACTTCAAACCTGGTTACAAGGCTGCAGGATTCGAATTGTGAGCGCAGATTAGTTAACCTCCCAAAGATTGTCATATCTTGTTGAACTTTTCCTGTTTAGTTGGGTCTAAACACACAAACATTGTGGCTCCTAAAAAGATTTACACTAGAGCCCATCCTGACCTCGATCCACCTGAGATAGTTGATAACCCCGAAAGAATCCTTAGGAAGTCTCCTAAGATACAATTTTCTACTATTTTCAGACCACCCCTAAGAGCTAATTCAGTCCCTGAAAATCTCTCAGCTCTGCAAGAATCACAAATTGACTTATTGAACCCATTCAGAACTAGGTCATTTGGAGATTTAGAACAGCTAGGTTCTGAGCCTTCACTTTCATCTCCCGAAACAAGTGGGCCCCTTGGGGATAGAGAATCAACACCTCCTGATTTACATTTTCTACACAATCTAGGTGCCTCTTATCCAAGATCAACTCAGAAATCTATTGCTGTTCCATCCACTTCTGTTCATCCTTCATCCACTGTTCAAACCACTCCACTTCAACCCACACCTCCTCTTGTAAATCCGCCCCCACCATATATCATGGCAGCATGGTATGCTCCCTTAGTCCTTCCTGTACCATTAGTCAATCTTCCACAGGACTATCAGTCCAAAATTCCATTGTATGATGCTAGCAATACTATAACAACATCTCAACATGTGGACAAGATGAATGACTACTTTGACAGAAATGAAATTGATGATGATTCTGTCAAACTTAGACTGTTTGCTCAAAGTTTGGGGGGAGAAGCAAGAAAATGGTTTAAGATTTTAACCCCCCACAGTATTAATGATCTCCAAGGCTTCCATCAAGCATTCTTAAACAAATGGGAAGTGAGGAAGAATCCTCTCCAAGTCCTCGTCGACTATAACAATCACCATAGGAATCTGGGGGAAAGTGTACAAGCTTATTGTACCAGATTTAACAGCGTGTATAATGCACTTTCCCCTGAACTAAAACCTCCTCAGGGCTCAGCTTTAAACAAATTCCCTGAAGGGTTTGATCCTGACATGACATATTCACTCAGAGAAAGAGTCTTTGCAACCCTGGAAGATATGCAAAGAGGTGCCCTTTCTGTGGAAGTAAACTTAATGGAGAAGAGAGCAAGGATGAAGGCTGAAAAGAGAGTATCTTTAAGAGAGGAATCCACCCCTTCTACTTCAAGCTCAAAGATGGAAAGAATGATGGAAGAAAAGATGAAGAAAATGATCATTCTAGAGAGAGCACAAGCAAGTTTAAATCAAAACGCTTCTCAAAACAGAAACCAAAACCAGAATCAGAATATTAGAAGAAATCAGCCTCCAAACAGACTTAGGGAAGATGATCAACAGATCATTCCTCCATTCCATCAAAACTTTTTAAGTGAGGTTGAACAAATAGATCAAATAACAGAGGAAGATGATATAAACTTATTTGGGGTAGATGATGATGACTTTGAGGTTCATTATGATAAAAAACAAGGTCTTTATACACCTTACGATGACAAAAGAGATGGTAATGAGAATTACTATCAAGACATGGAAAACACTGTCATAGAGCCTTCAAGGGAATATGAACTCAGAAGTAGACCTAATCAACAAACCCCCAACAATAAAACCTCTGACAAACCTTCTCAAAACAACACTGCAACAAAGTCTAAAACGATTAAACAAAAAGACAAAACAGTGGCTGTTAATTCTGGTAATGGTAAAGAGAAAGACACTCAAAATATTGAAAAACAGAGTGCAAACATTAGCAGTACTAGCATCCCGGTTAGTACTCCTGGTAAAACAACTGTCTCAATTGTAGATAAACCAAATCAGCAAGCTGCTATTGCTGATAAAGTGGCAGCAAACAAAACTGAAGCTAATGCCTTAAAGAGTCAAAACCTTTTCAACCTGGAACAGGAAGTCTCAAAGATCAAAATCTCTGTTCCCTTAACTGAGTTAGCTGCCCAACATGTATATAGGTCCAAAATTTTGAAGGCTTTGAACTTAGAAGATAATGAAGATACACTCAATCTTAATGATGACCAACCAGAGCTTATTTTTGGTCCAAAGATTGAAGGAAAGTTCCAAGAAGGTCCTGTCCCTCCCTTTTACGTAAGCTTAAACATTCATGACAAAATTCTGCACAATGTTATGCACGACTCAGGTGCTTCCCATAATTTAGTGCCAAAAGCTGTAATGGATAGCCTGGGTCTTGAAATTACCATACCTTACAAAGACTTATACTCCTTTGACTCAAGCAGAGTTAAATGTCTAGGATTGATAAAAGATCTCTGTGTTAACTTAACCCAGATTCCTGCCAAATGTTTAGTCATGGATGTTGTTGTGGCTGATGTCCCCCCAAAGTATGGAATGCTTTTATCAAGATCTTGGGGGGCTAAGTTATAGGGAACCATGAAAATGGACATGACCTATGCGACTATCCCTGTTTTTAATCAAACTAGAAAACTTTATAGGGAATCCCACATGCAGTACACAGTGACAAGTCAAGATCGGCCTCAAAATTCCCCTCTCTATGCTATAAACACGAGCCTCGATTCTTTTATCATGTTCAATGATGAAACATTTACCGAACAACTCATGTCAACAGAATTAACGGCTGAAACAGAGAAAGAGGAACACAACGCTGAATTGCCGAAACAGTCTATTGTGTCTGAAGATCATAGCACACTAAATACAGATCTTGAACTGCAAATCATCAATCCATTAAACTTAAAACTTGACAGTCAAGAAGACGATCCTCAACCCGATGAAAAACTTGAGGAATCAAATGATACAAAGCCCATTCACCAAACCGAAAATGTTCCTCTCTGGACTATGTATTTTGATGGGTCATGCACCAGAACAAATGTTGGTGCAGGTGTCTGGATTACTAACACTGGAAATAATCATACAGAATGTATCTCATGCAAATTAAATTTTCAGTGTTCCAACAACATAGCAGAATATGAATCCCTTCTCTTAGGCTTGCATCTCTTGAAAAAGTTAGGTGCCAAGAGAATCAATGTATATGGGGATTCTGAATTAATCATTAGGCAAGTTAATGGGGAGTATAATGCAAATCACCCCAGACTTAGGGCCTACAGGAATGATGTCATGGATCTTTTGAAAACATTTGAGGAGTCCACATTGTCTTTTGTCCCAAGAAAGAGAAACATTGCAGCCCACAATTTAGCCTTTGCTGCTAGAACCTGCCCAATACTGTATGATGACACCTCTCAGATAAAATTCAGACCAGCTGTACTAGATAACAAGAAATATTGGCAGGTGTTTGATGGGGATAAACAAATAGAAGACTTCATGCAATTCAGAAATGAGTTCGAACCCCATAGTTCAGATTCAGATTATGATACAGATTGTAGTGAAGAAAATTTTCTTGGTGAAGAAGAACCATCTCCCGAGCTGGTAGATATAAAATTTCAGACTACCGAACTTAGAAACCAAACAGAATTAAGTGCAGAGTTAGAAACAGAAGAATTACAAACTCTACATTCTAAAGATGAAAATTTTCCGAGTGGTCTAACGCCTTTAGAGGAGATGTTCGATTTTAACGATGTGGCCAATAAACCAAAACTGGAACCTGTAGAGACTGAAGTAGAGGAGTGCAATATAGGCAGTGAGGAAAAACCGAAAATGATCAAACTGTCCAAAACTTTGCTAGCTCACATTAAACTCGAATACATAGAGCTGTTCAAAGAATTTTCTGATGTTTTTGCATGGAGTTACGAAGATCTTAAGTCCTATGACACTGAAATAATACAGCACAAAATCCCTCTTAAAGAAAACCAAAAACCATTCAAACAGAAACTGCGCAGAATAAACCCTGTCCAGTTGCCATTAGTTAAGAAGGAAATCATGAAGATGCACGATGCTGGTATTATTGTCCCTATTAGATATTCTGAGTGGGTATCTAACCTGGTGTCTGTTAGGAAGAAGACTGGAGAAATCAGGCTTTGTATAGACTTCAGAAATTTAAACAAAGCTTCATTAAAGGACAACTACCCTTTGCCCAAGATGGATCATATTTTACAAAGGGTGGTTGGGTCTAAAAGAATTTCGTTGCTGGATGGCTATTTAGGGTATAATCAAGTCCTAGTCCACCCTGATGATCAATTAAAGACAGCTTTTACTACACCATGGGCACTTTCATGTATGTGAAAATGCCTTTTGGTCTAATGAATGCTGGTCGAGCAACCTTTCAGAGAGCCATGGACATAGCATTCTCGGAAGAACTGGGCTTCTTCATCATTATCTATCTCGATGATGTGACTATGTTTTCAAAAACAGATGAAGAACACTTAGAACATTTACGAAAGGTTTTCGAGAAGTGCAGAAGGTTTGGGATATCTTTGAACCCTAAGAAGACTTTATTTGGTCTCCAAGAAGGTAAACTTCTTGGACACATCATTTCAGAAGAGGGCATAAAGATTGATCCCATGAGGATTGAGGCCATATTGCAAATCTCTCATCCTCGAAACATCAAAGAGTTACAGTATTTCATTGGAAAGATAAACTTTTTGAGAAGGTTCATCCCCAACTTGGCTGAGCTCCTTAGGAATATCACAAACATGTTGAAAAAGGAGCAAGGGGTGAAATGGACCTCAGAAGAAAAGACATCCTTTGAACTGGTGAAACAAGCGTTAACCAAGACACCGGTTCTCATAAGTCCTGATTTTTCAAAGGATTTTTATATCTTCTCATTTGCATCAGAACATACCATAACTGCTGTCCTTTTACAGAAAAATCCACAAGGACAAGAGCAACCCATTGCATTCTTTAGTAAGGCATTGAGGGATGCCCCTTTGAAGTACAACATTATGGAAAAGTAGGCTTTTACTTTGGTAAAGGCTTTGAAAGACTTCAGGGTATACATCCTTCACTCACACATTATTGCCTTTGTCCCAAATTCAGTTGTTAAAGACATTCTAACGCAGGATCCAGATGGTAAGAGAGGTAAATGGATTGCTGTTATTCTTGAATATGATTTAGAGATAAAACCCACTAAGCTCATCAAAGGCCAGGGTCTAGCTAAATTAATGGCTGAATCAAATTGTGAACTTCTTGATATTAATATGATCGATGCTTTAGATAACCAAGAAGAACTCTCAACTCCTGTTGTTGAAGATCATTTTATGATTTCTCCTTGGTCCGCTGATATTGTTTATGTTTTGCTTAATCTGAATACACCTCCTGGTTTATCCAAAACTAAGGCAAGATTCCTAAAGTTAAAAGCTGTAAACTATTGCATTATTGATAAATGTCTTTATTGGAAAAATGCAAGTAGCATATTGCTTAAATGTTTGCCTGAGTTTGATGCAGAAAAAATTAAGCAGGAGTTCCATGAAGGAGAGTGTGGAGGACATTTGTACTGGAAGTCAACAGCCAACAAAATTTTGAGGGCTGGTTTCTATTGGCCCACCCTTTTTCCTGATGTTCACAAAATGACCACCACTTGCCATAAATGCCAAGTGTTTGAGGGCAAGAGAAAATTATTACCCCTTCCTCTGCATCCAATTACTGTTGAAGCCCCTTTCCAACAATGGGGACTTGACTTCATAGGAGAAATCCATCCACCTTCCTCTGCCCAGCATAGGTGGATTCTTACCGCCACATACTATTTCACTAAGTGGATAGAAGTCGTTCCTAGTAGGCAGGCCAATGATTCGGTTATCATAAAATTCATAGAAACCAATATTCTTTCCAGATTTGGCTGTCCTACCAAGATCATCATAGATAATGCAGCAGCATTTGGATCAAAGAAAATGGTGGAATTCTGTCACAAGTACCAGATAACATTGGGACACTCCACAGCCTATTACCCTCAAGGTAATGGACTTGCAGAGTCTTCCAACAAAAGCTTAGTGAACATAATAAAGAAACTGTTGGAGGACAACAAGAAGTCTTGGCACACAAAGCTGATCCATGCACTTTGGGCTGACAGATTAACATTGAAGAAATCTATTGGTATGTCACCCTTCCAGCTTGTATATGGTACAGATGCAATTTTTCCTAACAGCCTTGGTGTACCAGTTATGAAGTTAATTCAAGAGCTCCAGACTGAAGAAAATGACATAATCAGAAGAATAAATCAGACCATTCATCTTCAGCAAACCAGAGAGGAAGTGTACAACAAAGCATTACAGAAGCAAGACCATATCAAGAAGATATTTGACAGAAGAACAAAGGCCAACAATTTCAAGATTGGGGACAAAGTTTTAAAGTGGGACTCAAAGAGAGAAGATAAGGGAAAGCATGGTAAATTTGACAATCTATGGCTTGGCCCTTACTCCATTCATTCAGTTGCTGGAAACAATGCATTCTTCTTACAAGAGCTGAATGGAACAGAATTGTTTGGGGGTCCTGTCAATGGCAGGATGCTTAAGCATTACCTTTCTTAAATTATTTCATGTTTGAAGCCTTTTTACCTTTTTTCCGCTGTAAATATTCCATCCACCATTGCATTTAGAGTTATGAAAAATAAAAAAATACAAAAACAAAGAAAGAAAGAAAAGAGGGCAGAAATGAAAACAAGAAAGGCAAAGCCCCATGCCAAAAAGAAAAATAAATCTGAAAGTGTGCAAGCTTAAATGCCACTCCTTGAAACACACTTCTAATTGGTCAAACTATTTAATCTTGACTAATTAGCTTTCAATTTTCTGCTGATAGGGTAGCAAATTTGATTTGCCAAACTGTTTAATCTTGGCTTATCAGTAGATAGTTTGGAATAGAAATTAAGGTTCAAAGAAACTCAAAATCTGAACCAAAGTTCCCAAGAGAAAAATGACTCAAACTGTTTTATTTTCCGAGTCATAAGAGAGAAGGCCATAATAAGAAACTTTCAGATCTTAAGCCTTCTGTTTTGATTTAAAATTTTCTGCAAATAATAATCTATGTGCAGCTTGTTTTTATGCCATAGATCATAGCAAGTCAAACAGCTCAATCTTGACTTGGCTATTTTTAAATTTCTGTTGTAGAATTTAGAGAATGAAAGTTTGTTGGACTGTTTAATCCCAACAGACAGTAGACTAGGTAGAGAAACATCTGAGCTCAACTGTTTAATCTGAGTTCAGGGAGAAATAAGGAGTAGAAATAGATTAGATTCCCTACTTTCAAAAGAATAAAATGTTGTGAATAGAGCTTGCCAATCCAAGTGTACTCTGATGAAGAAAAAATGTTAGATCAGTAGGATTGGGGTAGGTAGAAGTTGTATTGATGAAATTCATCTTTCTTTCATGACTGATATTATTTTGTCAAAGAAAAGCAAGAGCAAGCAATGGGTCAGGCACCAGTCAGCATCCCAGAGAAATCAAGTATGAATTCTTGATGCCTTCAAGAAGGCACCATCCCCAAGTGGAGCCACTGTTAGCCACCTATATTTTTCCATTATATCAGCTGGTGGCTAAATATTCTTTTACAATTTACAGTAACCTTCAAGAATCAAATTCAATCCACGGGCTTGTTGGTGCTTGAAGTCTATTAGTAAGATCATGAAGCTGTTGGTTGGTTCTTCATACTTTTCCTTCTCTCGACCTCCACGATATTCCATGAAAATCTTAGTCAGAAAATCTTCTTTGCATCCCTTTTCACTTGACTCCCTTTACGTTTTACCTTCATTTTTCCATTTCCCCTTATTCATAAAAACCCCACAAAACCATGTGATATTCCCCTTATCCAACCATTAACCTCTTTTCCCCCTTTTCCCAGGTAAAAACCCCAGTTTAAACCTTATCGAATTATTCCACTATGATTCTTTGGAAAACCATAGAAAACCCATGTTTCTATCGTTGAGCTTAGACTATATATTTAAGCTCACTGCCTTTTCTTCCTCCATATACCCTGACGCCGAACCACACACTAAGTGGGGCAGTGGCTTAACTCTTGAAATTTATTTTCTTAGAAAAACGATGAAAAACCTTGTAAAACGCAAAAATCGGGTTTGTTTTATTTTTCATAAAGTTTTCCGCGAATAAATTATGTTAAAACTCAGCCCAGTCGATACGCACGAGGATCAGCGGTGCGGAGTACCTCTCACGGGTTGGTTCCCCCTTTCGTAGCCCTTTCGTAGTGTTTTAGTTCTTAGTTTCATCATGCTTTCCTCGTCGAAGTGGTTTTATCCAGAATCGACGGCGATTCCACCCATTTGTGGACACGTAATCTCGCCCCGTTTCCAAAACAGCCGTAATATCCACATCGCCGCCAACGTTATTTAACGGGCTTTATAGCCCTTGTGGGATTCATCTCCACCGTCGGATTTGGGCCCTCCCATCTCCAAACTGATTCTTGATCGCTTCTTATCAGGCCCCAAGCGGACACGCTTCGAGTAAATTTCCAAATAGCGTTCGAAAGCCGATCTTCACCGTCGATCTTCGCATATCGACGGTTCTCATGCAACCGCTCGATTCCATTGTACAATCCCCTTTTTCCTCCGCTGACTTTTCAGAACACCCCCGACCGTTGATTGCAATACGATCAACGGCTCCGATTGCTCCATTTTCCCGCATGCCCTTCGATGCAAATTGTCCATATAACGCAGGATTTTCTCATTTTTTATTGTATTTTGCAGGATTTAAGGTTTTTTCGTTGTGTTTTAAAAGAAAATCTGAAAGACGAGGGTGACGACTCCCGTCCTTTCGATTCATCCAGAAGATCGACCGCAGGGTGAAGAACAATGTTATTAGCGAGGTTTCATGAGCCTTGGTTGCCACGCATCCCTGTAAAGCTTGAAGAATACCGTCAAAATCGACGCAGAGAAAGAGTATCGGATATTGAAGACCCCAGTGAACCAGAGCAGCAGATTAGTGGACGGATTGGCGGGGATTATGGCTAAGACGGTTATCAGAACACAGATTAAAGGAAAACCTAAAAGTGTTCATCAGACGCATTGCCTCCACCGCCATACTTTGAGGCAAATTAATTCCTCAACCACCGCAGTGCCACCTATTGCCTCAAACTGCTCAGTCGGGCGAGATTTGTTGAACGGATCGAATATGCCTGAACGACGAAGAAATTGTTTACGCCCCAATGTGTGTGAGTGTTTGCGAGAGAAACCCTAATAACGCAGAGCCTCAAAGGTCAACAAAGCTCCCTCCGAGCTTACTTCATAAGTGTAAACACATTAATGCAGTGGAACACCTGTATAATTTCTTCATCGAGCCTCCCAGGGCCAGGAAGACATTAATTCTGCATTAATTGTATTTGAGATCTTTTTATCAGATCTCACCTCCTCATCCTTCTATAAATACTCCAGAAGAAGATGAGTGAGGGGTTGGATTGTTTGGTTGTTAATGTAAATTGCTGAAGCATTGTAATGTAATTGAGTCGGAAAACTCTTGACTGTAAATAGTGGTTTCATAGGCTCTTGGAGCTCTGCTTGTAACAGATAGGTTAGGTTGTGAAGAGAGATGGATTAAAACATTGGATCTGAAGATTGTAACTGGTTTGAAGCAATCAATACAAGCTGATTTATGGGATCCTGGTCTATGCTGATGGTGATGTTATTCTCACTGTGAACTTGTCATTTTATTTCAGTTTTCAATTTGTTTCATTTTCCACTGTAAAGGACAGTTTAAACAGTGTTAGGACCTACTGTATATCGGTGACCTTCTCTGGCTGAGAAATCTTTATCCCAATGTTTTCTTCTAATTGTGTTATTTAGAAATAATTTAATTCAGTCTAAGTACAGAGATGCTGGCGTTCCCTCATCTTTTTGTCACAACTGAATGTTATTTTTAAATGTTACTTTCAATATACGTTGTGTAGGGAATGAATTGAGGAAATCAAAGGTTAGCCCTGAGTCCCTTTCTTGTTTGCTCAACTATTTGATTGTTTCCCTTAGGATGTGTTAAAAGCTGACTAGTTTCGAAGTACTTATCAGATCTTAGGCCATTCTGTGTTATCATTGTGATTGTCTTGGAAATAATTAAGTAAAGAAGAGCTAGGAGAAGATATGAGTCCTTTTGTAGAGCTTAATTCTTGAATATCCTTTCCCTCAAATTCATCTAATTTGTTTAAGGAATCTCTTGCATAACTTTTCAAAATAGAAGAAGAAAATTTAATATCATTCAAACAATTATTTACACTATTCACTGAAACCTGTAAACTGTCAATCTGTTCTTTCACTGCAGATGATTTTGCAGAGTTCATTTCCAATCCCTTAATGGATGTGTTAGTCCAGTTTAATTGTTCACTGGATTTTTGGATTCTGCCATCAATGCCTAAAGCATTGTCATCCTTCAAAACTAGAGGGATAGCCTTTGCTGAGTTTTGGGCTTCTCCAAGGATGATTCCTTTGTATGGAGGAAATGTGGATGAGGTTTCAATATTACTACCATCTAATGCAAACCAAGAGTGCTGAGTAGCTGTAGAGGATGCAATGTCAGTTATTAAAACATTCTCAGTTTGTTTCATATTTTTCCAGACATAAAAAGATATCCAAGAATTGGATTTATCCATAAATTCTTTCCATTCTTGGGACAGTCTGAGTTTTTCTTCACTGGAATGAGTAAGGCCAAAATATTCTGCCTGTGGATGGGTATAGATATCCCAGTTTAACATCTCTTTCATCCACTGGGTACCTATTTTATGTTTCTTGCAACCATCCATCAGGGTGAAGAATTTGTGCATCTCTGTGACTGACGGATTTTTGTAGTCTTCTGGTAAAACACCAAATCCGGATTCTGGAATTAAGTCATTTAGTTGTTCTAAGTAGCCTAGACCATATCTTTTCATATTTGGTGGTCTCATCCTGCTGAAAATTTCTGTTAGTCTTGTATCTTCTTCTTCCAAAGAGGGTAACAGATGCATCATCATAACATGATCAGATTCATGTAGGAAGGGAACATATGAACACTTTGGATTTGGACAAGGGTTTATAGATGTAGAAGCTGGGGCTTCGCCTGTCCTGGGCTGATGGTTGGCATGAATGAAAAATTCTGCAAGACTGCTCAAATTTACAAGCAATTTACACTCAGGGAAAATAACTTCAACAGAAGAAAAATTTACAATTTGGGCAAACTCAAATAAAGAAATATGTCTACAAGAATTTGAGACAGAATTGTAACAAGCAATGTCAAATTCAAGGGGATCTTTATAAAAATGGGAACTTCTGCAGGCTTAGTCAATCCTTCTTGTATCTATGGTAGATCTTCGCAAAAAAGACAAAACAGCAGAGGACTGGTCTTTTCAGATATTTGCAGAAGTGATATTTCTCATAGTTGGGGATTTGGAATTTGATACAACTCAGTGCTCAGGGAAATTGAGATCTTCCCATATGATAGTTTGATGTTCTACCTTCTAATTTTTTGAATTGGTTAGAACAACAACACTTGATTTTGAATCCTTACTAGGTGCATGGAAGACTGTAGGGTAGAGGGTGTTGGTATGACGGAAACATCCTCGGGTCTGAATGGCTATATTATGTCTTTTCTTTGACATATCAAATCCAGTGGTTTGGATCTGTAACTGAAGGATATTATCGATTGTTTCATCATGATGATGCCTTTCAAAACTAAATGAATTATATCTTAAAAATGTGTATTTCAAAAGTAAATGAATTATATCTTAAAAATTTGTCTTTAATATTGTTATATCACTTGTATTTTATTTTCTATCTGTAAAAAGAAAAAATTAAAAGACAAAAAAAAATTGTATATGAAGCTCTGAGGAAAAAAATAATTAAAAAGAAAGTCAAGGAACAAGGGCTCTTTCAAAACTTGTTATCATTATAAGTTTCGCAACGCTTATTAACTATATGAAAGTGGGTATGTTATGCCAAATATTTAAATTTTAAAAGGCGCTCAAATCAATGGTGTAATAATCAGACACGTGTACAACCACAATTATCATACGAGATGCGGGGTCCTCCACCCTGTCCGCGTGGGTGGTACATGGTTTTAACAAAACCATGCACCAAGACAGCTCACACGTCACATCCACCTGCACATCAGCACATCTTACATCAAGTGAGCTCGTCAAGTGAGCCTGCCATATTGGAACTCAACCACGCAACAGTACACTTGGATGATGAGGTGGCATCTTACATCACTCCGCGCCAAAATAATGTCATTTAGAGACTGTCAATCCATATGCTCCTCCCATAGTTTTAAATATAAAAAACAAAGTTTTGAGCCCATTTGATAATTATTTGCCTGCATGCTACCGAAGGATTAAGCTTATTAACTCTTTGAATTGTTGTAAGATACTAGCTCCACCTTGGTCTTCCATGTCACACACAATACCTTATTTTTTTGAACTCTCTTTCCTAGTCTCGAGTTTTTTTCTATTCATTCTAAAATCATTAAAATGAAAAAAATCACACACAACCAATCCAAAACCAGTACAATCCCATTATTATTTGATAGAGAGTCAAATATTCACAACTCTTGGTGTCCATTTGATTGCCTAGCTATCCAACAACAAGCTTTACATCGCCATAATGAGTCAAATGACCTCCTTCATATAGTTTAATCAGGGTTGTATCATGTAATTGTTCCCTCTATTTATGAATTTCCCGAATTCATCAGTTGGTTGGGAGTTTCCTATGTTTCTCAAAAAGGTTTTGTAATATCTTCAAAGGGTGAAAATGTCTTCCAAATTTCTCCTAAATAGATTTGTAATGCTTTCCAATTCCCTACTGTTGAAAATTTACAACCTTTCTCTAATGAGATGTTGGTGCAAGTTTATAGAGCTCTACCCCAATCTAATAAATAAAATCTATTCAAACTAATATTTCCCTCAAAATCTAAAATTCCCCAGCCAACCCCCATTATCCTCTGACCTATTCTTTAAAATTGCTCAACACACCCTATTTAGTATTCTGTCAATTTTCGGAGAGGACAATACTGAAGTTGTAAATGAAAAATCCTTAGGTTTTTGTAGTCTAATTCTATAACCCATAATTATCCTGGATAATCCCACTTATTTGACTCAATCAATCAATTTCCAATTTCAAAATTTTCAAACTACCATATGTTTTAGATATCCTTCATATCTAGTTCATCTATTTCTATATATGCATGTTGACTAGTTCAACCATCTCTGTTTAAGTATGTTACATGCACAGAAGCAATTGAAATCAATGGTTGACTGGACTAATATAATTAGAAAAAAGGAGCATAATTCTCATTATTTGTCCTTGTTTATATTTGTGGCCTTTACTATCATCAATGATCAAATTCCTCCTAGAATTTTGCCTGAGGTAAAGGAGCATTTACAACTCAGTGTGGACACAAGAGTCAGAGACTGGTTCTTTTTTGAAGATTACATAGAGATCAGATTATATGGAGCAAAAATACAACCTTGCTGCCTCCCAGTATTCTTTCCAATTATAATTTTCTCTTTGGAATTTATAAGACAGAGTTTAAACATTGATCAAATATATTTTATCCCTAGGCATAAGGAGTATATGTTCAAACTTGAGAAGGTAGTGGGATCCTTCATTGCTACTACTAGATAGGTTGTGGGACAAATAGAAAATATGATGAAGGAACTGAATTTTGCAGAAGGTGAAGCATGGAAATATGATCCCTGTCATATTATTTCAGATAGAATATTGAATGATGACTTAGGGCCTTCATGACAGTAGGCCAGAGTTAGAGAAGTTAACAAATCAAGAAGTTTGGATCAGCAATAAATTGGGTCAACCTTCAAATGAAACTTTTGGGAAACAAGAAATTGTTATTGAGATCCTTGCAATGAGGGAGAAAACATTAAAAAGACCAATTCCTTAACAATCATATGTTGAAATGGAAGATCAACAAACATAAAAAAATGGATAAAATTCAAGAGGAAGATGAAATTGAAAATTTAGAGATAATATTGAGGGAACAACCTTCACAGCAGCCCAATTTTGAGATGTAGTTAGATAGAGAGGGAGACTCCAGGGTTTCCTGTGCTTTCATTCCAAGTTATATATTCAAGAGAGAGAGAGAGAACTTACATATTCAAAAATGAATTATAAACATAAATATTCAAATTTTGTTGAAATTCATAAACTAGAACATTTTCATGATACAAATTGTATTATACAACTAGTTACTACTTCATACTTACTAGTACATATCAATGATGATCAAATTACAAACACATAAGAAATTAGAACCACATACTGTACTTTTCAGATTAAGTCATCCAAATAAAGATGTATTACATAGATATTAAGTCATAACCACTGTAGGTGGAAATTCCAATGGCAAATAAACAATAGGGTAGACAATAGAACTGTCGATGAGAGAATATCATAGCTCATGATTGTCAATAGCGTTCCTCCATGTAAGAATAATGAAAATGAATATCATTGTTACTATTCTCCCCTCCATCATCTTCATCCTCCTCCTCTATATACAATTGAATCGGTGCATTTACTAGTGTGGAGGATGGCCCCTCAAGAGGATCATCATCGTCAAAAGTGATCGGATCTAGTATTAATTCATTAATATCCAAGTTGGATAATTCTAAATAAACATCATTGTCCAAAACCATATTATCAGGGAACACATCCCTCATATTTTTCTTTCTCTTCAACTATTCCTCCCTGTGCCTATAAATAAGACAGATGTTGGTGTGAATATACGCCAATGTCTTTTCCCTTGACTACTCAAGCATGCTCTTATTCAAATTATAAAAATTCCCATATGTGCTCTAATTTATCTCACATAAGAAGATGAAGCAAATTGAGAGATGATCCCCGTGGATACTTATTTTAGAAGAGGCAATGTTGCCACATGAGTTTCCGACCAAGCGTAAGACTTCTTAGCCCCTTTGTGTCTAATCACATCATAGCCTCCAAATCTCCTAGTGCTAGTGCAAAACTCTACAAAGACCTCCTCCACCTCATCAAGGAATTCTCTATCCCAATATGTCCATCTAAATGAATTCCTTCTCCACTATGAAATCTCACCATCCATGTGAGGAAGGAATCTGCATGAAGGCCCACCATTGAGCTAGTCATTGTTGTTGTGTTTGGGATTTAATGAGTGAGCTAGCTAATGTAAAAGTGTGGAGTTCTTATCTAAAATATTGAAAATACTATCCTATATTGTGGTGAATAAGGTCTTTGTTGATATCCTATACTTGAGGCATTCATTCTGTAAAATAATGGTCTTCATGGAATTAATCATGGAAGCCCACCCCTCATAACCCTATCCTAGGATGGGTTGGTATTTTTTTGCAAACCGCAAAAAGTAGGGTCCATGATCTTAATGGTACGATGTACCAATTCCCACCAACCATCATCTAACATTGTATCCTTAACCTTTTTTGAAGAAGTTCAATTTGTCCTTTTCTAAAAAGGCCAAAACTCTGAAATAACCATGGACACAAGAACGACCTTCGCCTACCCCAACATTTTAAGCATGGTGAATAAGGAGGCAAACTATGTATCTGCAATCTTCAACATTGATACACATGTGTACTCTTTATAGATTGTGAGGCCATAGGTGTGGTTTTGTACAAAATTGCAAATATGACATGTCTCCCCAATAAGACTTTTGATCCATGTTATATGGGAAGAAATAGATTTAAGTGTTAAATCAAAGACTGGATAATGCAAGGTGTCCAAAATATCTTTGGATGTTTAGCTTCCATATCATGCTAGCATCCTTGCGAACAACTGCATTATCTATAATAATTTTCACACAAGAATCAACACCTACATCTTTAATAAATTTAATGAACAACTCATCCATATATGTCCTCCTTAGTTAAGAGGGAGAGATAGACACATCATTCTGGTCTTCACCTGGGAAGACAGAATGAAGGACTAGGTAATCATTTGACATCCGGTAATCTTTTGAGATGTATTAGGGCATCCAAGAAAAGAGTAGTCGTGGAAGCACGTATATTCTTTGAGTATTGGGAATCCAACCAATAAGAATAGCCTTGGTGGACATATCCTGAATTAACCTAGGTGGGATATGATCCAAGAGAGACAATGATGAGGGTGTCTACTCGTCACTGGTCTCGCCAACGTTGTAGCTCAAATATCTTGTAGTTGTTAGTCAAGGCCTTTCACTATGACAATGTTGGTTGATATGATGCTATAAAAATACCAATCAGATTCTTCTTATGAGAAATTATTCAAATTGAGAATGACCAAGTACCATTATGAATACATCCCTAGTTAAGAGGGAGTGTTGAAAAGTGTAACTATATTTGGTCTTCATAATGACATGTAATTATGACTTTATGTAAAGAAGAGACAAAGGAAAAATAATATGTATTTATTGTATTACTTGCATCATGGGTTTCATGAGCAAGGGTTTTATTTATAGGTCAAAGACTTCTTCATGATTTGTTTAGGATTTTGTTATCTTGTCATAAATATAATTGGATTCATGTAAATGAAGTCATGCTGCACTTAGAGATGCATAGAAGCCCTCCAAAAGATAAGCATGGTCCTCCTTTAATCAAGGTCGGCCTCCAAGGCATATGTAATATTCATTTTGGCGCACAGAACCATTCGGATGATCAAGGTCGTCTTTTTATAGGGGGGAAATACTATAAAAAGGAAGGTGCATACTTCCCATTTCAACATTGATGAAACTCCGGTTCCTATGATGTTTTCGGTGAGAAAATATAGTCACAAGTGCGGAAGAACCTCAACAACCCTATAGGCATACCTTTGAAATTTTCGGTGGTATAAACAACAATACAAATTTGGATGTTATCTCAAGACAAGGTTCAGGTGTTATCTCAGTAATTACAACGATGTTTGTGTGGTTTGAAGAACAGATCTTGGGATAAAGTTTCAGATATATTACAGTGACACTTCCTAACTATAATATCATTATATCCTTGTATATTAAATTGGTCTCATCTCTGCAAAGGTATCTATATTACTTGATGTTGTAACTCAGTGCTACAATGAGGATATGAAGAGCGCGATGATCACTGCAGTTTGGTCCTATGTCTCACGAAAAGGAGATCTCATGACAACAAGAAGATCTCAGTGGTGATAGGTGTTCCAATGTTGAGAAGGACAAAGGAGAAAAGGAAATTAATGTCTTGTTCCTGAAGTGGCTTATAGGTCAAGTGTCATGGTCTTGGTATTCGTCAATTAGAATCTCTATAAGAAGAATTGGTGCAGGTTTTCCTCTCAAAGAGTGAGAGGTTTTGGCCTTGGCTCATAGCCTACACTGTTGTGTCTCTTATCTATTTTATGTTCATGCATTGGTTACTGTTTGATGAATAAGAACACTAATAACAAATATGAATAAGATCTTAATCTAAATATGTAAAAAGAACTCACAAGCAATCACTAATAAAGATAAGTCATCTAATGCAAATGCCCTAGACTTCTCAACACTCAAAACCAAAGGACTTCTTAATTCATTGTTGTTGTTCATAAAGTTTAGAAATCTCTTTCAAAGGAATGGGTATAGTTATTTTCCCTATAGTAGCCTCTAAGTCAATGTTAAGTCCAACTTGTTTTCCCTTTTCTTTCTTCTCAGTGTTCTCTCTTCTTGGGGGATCCTTCTTAGGCTCATGTTTAGTTTGGGGATCATTTTTAAGAGGATTTTTAGGGGGGATCCCTTAGAAGAGGATTTTTTGGGAGGAGAGTCATATTTGTTGGGTTCCTTATAAGTTGCAGGGTCCTTATTATTATCATTTCATGAATATTTCACCCCTTTGAATCTTCCATTATTAGTATCAGTGTTAAGAATAGTCTCCTCTTTCTCTTATTTGATTGTGACCTCACTAACGGGAGGATGAGTGTATGAAGCCCCCACAAAAATGTTGAAGATATCGAATTCTACAAGGTTAGCTTGTTCATCTGCTTCTTCGTTATCACTCACGTCATTCTCACTTTTCTCAGCTTTGGAAGATGAATCTTTCTCCACTGCATTGGTTGGAGCCAAAGTGTTCGAGATGTGAGATGAGCTTGGCTTATATTCTTCGCTTTTATTTTTAGGAAAATGTTTTCCCCTTGGAATGTAACTAGACTTTTGGGCCTTCTCCAATGTGATGATTTTATTCATAACTATCATATCTCATGAGTGGACCTATTCACAAATATTTTCCATCTTTTTAAGGATGTCCAGAAGGGTTTCCTCATGCTGATTTTTAGACTTTTCCTTCTTTATCTCGGTTTTGGCCCTAGGGTGTTCATTGGCACCTATTCTCAAGATACATAGGTTTTCTTCAACCTGCATTGCTATCTCCTTAGCTTCAACCAACATAGAAGGTTTATTTTCCCTCGGTGCATATGTTAGGTGGCCACCCATGGATTTAATAAAATTTTCAAGGACGTTGGAATCATAAGGCTTTAAGTGATCATGGATATCTCAAGCTACCCTATCAAACTTTTGAATGAATTCCCAAATGGCTTCCCTTCCCCTATTTATTTGATAAAACTTCTCATGATAAAGGTTCCTTAAGCATTGCATGACCATATTTTCATGAATAGATCATTAAATTCATCATAATCTTCGATGCATGTTGGGGGAAGACTAAGGTACCATTCTCTTGCTTG